>JALDNG010008143.1:0-37179 GCA_024349245.1 Neodontobutis hainanensis
CCCACAGCCTTCACTGAATGATATTAAATCCATTATTTACTTTAAGCTAACCTCATTTACAGCTCGCAGAGTAGAAACCCTAAAACCATCGTACGCTCAACATCCTTCAGTCTCGAACCGTCTCCGTCCGACAGACTTTAATCAGAGTCTCGTGCTCTACCTCCATTTTTATGTTTATTCTTTAACCTTCGGCTATATTTACTCCCAGGACTCCTAAAACACAAGTAAATATTAAATGTATAATGTCTGTAGTTCGATTATCTGAGACGGTTTAAATAAGCCATAAATGTCTCACATGTTATAAGTGAATAAAACTAATCAGGCTCAATAACAGCTTTTATTGATAAAACAAGTGCTTTACATTTACATTTGATTAGTTTTTAAAATATTTCTCTTTGATGTTCAACGAAAATGACAAAATTTAGTATGAAATTAATTTAAAGAAAACAAGAAACGTACAGATTATCTCCAGTTTCTACGTTTTATTTCTGAAGCTAGAGTCTGGGTTCAACAGCTTTGACACCGACAGAACACTTTCGTCCATCCAGACTGTTCCTGGGCTCGTCTCGAGACAGATGTGTTCTGGGGCTCGTCCCGAGACAGATGTGTTCACGTCGGGGCTCGTCTCGAGACAGATGTGTTCACGTCGGGGCTCGTCCCGAGACAGATGTGTTCACGTCGGGGCTCGTCCCGAGACAGATGTGTTCACGTCGGGGCTCGTCTCGAGACAGATGTGTTCACGTCGGGGCTCGTCTCGAGACAGATGTGTTCACGTCGGGGCTCGTCTCGAGACAGATGTGTTCACGTCGGGGCTCGTCCCGAGACAGATGTGTTCTGGGGCTCGTCCCGAGACAGATGTGTTCACGTCGGGGCTCGTCCCGAGACAGATGTGTTCACGTCGGGGCTCGTCCCGAGACAGATGTGTTCACGTCGGGGCTCGTCCCGAGACAGATGTGTTCACGTCGGGGCTCGTCCCGAGACAGATGTGTTCGGGGGTCGGGGTCGTCGACAGATGTGTTCGTCGGGGCTCGGGGTGAGGCTCGTCCGAGACAGATGTGTTCGGGGCTCGGGGGTCGTCGACAGATGTGTTTACGTCGGGGCTCGGGGGTCGTCGACAGATGTTTTCGGGGCTCGGGGTCGTCGATAGATGTTTTCATGTCGGGGCTCGGGGTCGTCGACAGATGTTTTCGGGGCTCGGGGTCGTCGACAGATGTTTTCGGGTCGTCGACAGATGTTTTCGGGTCGACAGATGTTTTCGGGTCGTCGACAGATGTTTTCGGGTCGTCGACAGATGTTTTCGGGGCTCGGGGTCGACAGATGTTTTTCGGGGGTCGCCGACAGATGTTTTCGGGGTCGACAGATGTTTTCGGTCGTCGACAGATGTGTTTACGTCGGGGCTCGGGGTCGCGACAGATGTGTTTACGTCGGGGCTCGGGGTCGCGACAGATGTGTTTACGTCGGGGCTCGGGGTCGTTGATAGATGTTTTCATGTCGGGGCTCGGGGGTCGTCGACAGATGTTTTCGGGGCTCGGGGGTCGTTGACAGATGTGTTTACGTCGGGGCTCGGGGGTCGTCGACAGATGTGTTTACGTCGGGGCTCGGGGGTCATTGACAGATGTTTTCGGGGCTCGTTGGTTGCCTGTAAACGCTGGCGTCGTCGCTCCATCGCCTGCTGCTTCTTCAGCTGGATCTCTGCAGCCGAGCACTGCCCCACAGCTGAGCAGAAAACAGAAGCACTCTTGAGTAAAATAAACGTGACGGGGTTTTCTACATGTGACTGGATAAACTCCTGAAGGAGACTCGAAGCACAGATATGATTCTGTTTCCTGTTCCGTTTGAAAATCTCAGCCCTATGATTTGTAGAAGCTGTGGAACTGATGGGACTTTGTGGTTTTAAACATGTCCATCACGAGAGCCCACAACATGTTATAATATTGCATCAACAATCTAATTTATGTCCACGGCTCTAAATCTGCTTCGGTTCCCAGTGAAAACCCTAGTGTCAGTGCAGAACTACAGAACAGACTTTTCTGACATTGTGCAGCTGTAGTAACAGCCCAGTTCATGTAAATCCCACTGAACTAAGAGAGGAAAGTAATGCGAGAACCCTCACCTCTGGAGCCTCCTGTTGGAACAGGGTTCGGTCTCTTGAAGGTGAACTCTTGTCTTTTGGACGAGGAGCTGCAGTTCTCAGACTGTGTTGGGGTTTTCTTAACCTCGCTGTTGTTCGGCTGTAGAGCTGTGTTAAACCAACAACAAGGGTTTTATTTCTGTTTAATAGAAATCCTGATTAGCTACGTTAACTCTGCTCTGAGTGTAACAACGAGAACAAAGACACTTTCTTCAGTGACATTAAAACACTGTGTGTCTTCAACAGATAACGCTCACCTCTGTTTTCGACCAACACTTGGTTCGATCTCTGTCCGACCGGACGCCTCTCATTGGCCTTAACATCTTTCTGCAGCTGATTTTCCACGTCGTCACACAGTTCACAAAGAAGATCATCGTCCGCCGGATCGTCCCAAAGAGGTTCTGAGGAAAAAATAGAGTCTAGATCGTCCTCAAAGAAATCTGGACTTACTTTAGATGAACTCAGCCCAGGATCTGTTGGATAATTATTCTCTGCATTTACACTTTTAATGCTTGGCTTTTTGACGTTTTGTGCCAGTTTTGGATCTGAACTGTTGCTGGAGACGCTTATTAAAGGCTTGCTTCTAGGAATTTGCTCTAATCTTGTTGCCAAAGCATTAGAAGAAGGTGCATTCAGTAAGTTTTGGCAGTTTTCTGTTGCTGTGGTGGTATTTTTTATGTTAAAGGATGAGTTGTTGTTGGGAAAAGGCTCTGATCTTGTTCTAAAACCATTTGAAGAAGTGATTTTTTGGCTCACTCTTGGTGCTGAAGCTGAAGTGCTGTTTGTTTGGACGTCCATCGGTAAAGTCTTTGTAAAGATTTGTGACGTTGTAGCTTGACTTTGACTTGACTTTGTCCCATTTTCGACCTTGTGCGTCGCTGCAGAACTATTCCTGGAACTTTCCGACCTGCTCGTGGCTTGAGTTGAGTGAGAACGGTTACGTGAGGCGTTCAAAGACGTGTTGTGGAAAAGACTTTGGCCTGATCCTGTTCTGAAAACGTTGGACGTGTTGACTGTGGCACTTTGGGCTTTATCCTGAGGTCTTGTGTTAAAATCATTGTGTGGCTTTGAGACACTCTGCGTCTTGTTTGTGAAGCTTGGTAGAGTCTGTTTAACTCCAGAAAATCCCTCCAGAGAAGCTTTGTTACTCACATTATGTTGTGTTCTTGCACCATTCGAGTTTGAACCTTTTGCAAAATGACTTGTTTTTTCCACAAAAGCTGGGTTTGAATAGTCTTTAGTCGTGTTATAATTGAACTTATTCCGATCTGAAAACGTTTTACTTGTTGCTGATGCGGTGCTAAAATTCTCTTTAAACTCCATCTCTTTTTCCAGGTGAAAGTTTGCTGAAAAGTTAATATTTGAGCTCAGGGCAAACGTTTGCCTCGTTCTTTCCGTCTTAAAACCCGGCGTGTGCTTCTGCGTGGATGTGCGTTTGGGATCGGTGAAAATGTGAGGGTTCTGGGTCATTTCGATGAGCAAAGAGTCGTCCATTAAACCGTCGTCCTCCCAGTCGTCCTCACAATCGAAACTCTGAACCGTGGCAGGATTCTTCTGGAGATTTGTCGCTGAACTGCCGGTGGACGACTTCAGCTCAGGTTCTTTGGTCAGGTTTTGCTCTGATCTTGAACCGTAACCATTTGAAGAAGTGTAAATGGCACTGCTCTGGACCACTTTAAGGCTCTGAGTGGGATGTTGGTGAAGTGTTGTAGAAAACGTGTTTGTTCTGTTCTTCATGTTCTGGGTCTGTTTGGTGCCAGAAAGGTCCACAGAAGGTTTCCCAGTAGAACCCAGCTGTGTTTTGTTTGAGGTTTCTGAGACGTCTTGACTTGTCTTTTGAGCAGATAAACCCTGACTCAAAGCTCCACTCACGTTCTGGGTTGAGTCGTCAAACAGAAAGTCAAAATCCTCGTCTGAGAAACAGTCCAGATGCTTTTGAGACAAATCCTGGGCTTTAACTGCGACGGAAACGACCTCTTCATCGTCTTTGTCAGAGAGCAGCTCCAGGCTTCGGTCGTGTTCTTCGTTAAACATGTTGAAGTCGAACTGTTTGGCCAGTTTCAGCAGGTCGTCCACTCCATTCGGCCTGAATCAGACACAAACGAAGCTCAAGGTCAGCTTTATTTAGCTCTATAGTGCACTTAAAAACATAATAAAAACAATTACATATTAAAAACAAATCTGACAAAACATGCGCACAAAATATAGATCAACAAAATATAAACTAAAAAATACAATGGTCAGAGTTGAAATCTGTTCCCTTCACTGATATTTAGGACTTAGTATGTGACATTGTATTTAAAGTACTCGTCCTGGAAAGGGTCCCAGGACCTCAGTATCTTGGACTACAGCAGTTTGGTGAAAGTTGTAGATAAAGTGAGTTGGTACCGGGGGGACTTCTTCTTGGGTTTGGGAGGCTGTACGTCTGGAGTACAGGGGATAGCAGCGCTGTCTCCGATCCACTGCTGCAGAGTGGGCTCCACGATCCTCGGACGACCGTGCTGCAGCAAAAAAACTCTGAATCAACAAAGGAATGATGCCTGAGAGCGTAGCAGAAGAACAGTGAGAGGGACAGGGTCTGGACCAGGAAGTAAGAGCGATAAAAGCAGGAAGAGATCAGGATAAAACCAGGACTTAACCAAGACATAACCAGGACTTAAACTGGACTAAACAAGGACTAATCCAAGACCTAAACCAGGACTAAAACAAGACTAAGCCTGATCATCAGTGGTTTTGGTTCTGACCTCTGGAGCGATGCGGCTGACGATGTCTGAGATGTTCACAGCTCCAACTCTCCTTCCTCTTTTACCTGAAAACACAAAACCAGGTCTAAACCAGGTCTGAACCAGGTCCGAACCAGGTCTAAAAACAGGTCTGAACCAGGTCTGAACCAGGTCTAAAAACAGGTCTGAACCAGGTCTAAAAACAGGTCTGAACCAGGTCTAAAAACAGGTCTGAACCAGGTCTAAAAACAGGTCTGAACCAGGTCTGAACCAGGTCTAAACCAGGTCTAAACCAGGGCTGAACCAGGACCGAACCAGGTCTGAACCAGGTCTAAACCAGGGCTGAACCAGGACCGAACCAGGTCTGAACCAGGTCTAAAAACAGGTCTAAACCAGGTCTAAACCAGGTCTAAACCAGGTCTAAAAACAGGTCTAAACCAGGTCTAAACCAGGTCTAAACCAGGTCTAAAAACAGGTCTAAACCAGGTCTAAAAACAGGTCTAAACCAGGTCTAAACCAGGTCTAAACCAGGTCTAAAAACAGGTCTGAAACAGGTCTGAACCAGGTCTAAAAACAGGTCTAAACCAGGTCTAAAAACAGGTCTGAACCAGGTCTAAAAACAGGTCTGAACCAGGTCTAAAAACAGGTCTAAACCAGGTCTAAAAACAGGTCTGAACCAGGTCTGAACCAGGTCTGAACCAGGTCTGAACCAGGTCTGAAAACAGGTCTAAAAACAGGTCTGAACCAGGTCTAAAAACAGGTCTGAACTAGGTCTAAACCAGGTCTGAACCAGGTCTAAAAACAGGTCTGAACCAGGTCTGAACCAGGTCTAAAAACAGGTCTGAACAAGGTCTAAACCAGGTCTGAACCAGGTCTAAAAACAGGTCTGAACCAGGTCTAAACCAGGTCTAAAAACAGGTCTGAACCAGGTCTAAAAACAGGTCTGAACCAGGTCTGAACCAGGTCTAAAAACAGGTCTAAACCAGGTCCGAACCAGGTCTATACCAGGTCTAAAAACAGGACCGAACCAGGTCTGAACCAGGTCTAAAAACAGGTCTAAACCAGGTCTAAACCAGGTCTAAAAACAGGTCTGAAACAGGTCTGAACCAGGTCTGAACCAGGTCTAAAAACAGGTCTAAACCAGGTCTAAACCAGGTCTAAAAACAGGTCTGAACCAGGTCTGAACCAGGTCTAAAAACAGGTCTGAACCAGGTCTAAAAACAGGTCTGAACCAGGTCTAAAAACAGGTCTGAACTAGGTCTAAACCAGGTCTGAACCAGGTCTAAAAACAGGTCTAAACCAGGTCTAAACCAGGTCTAAAAACAGGTCTGAAACAGGTCTGAACCAGGTCTAAAAACAGGTCTAAAAACAGGTCTAAACCAGGTCTAAACCAGGTCTAAAAACAGGTCTGAACCAGGTCTAAAAACAGGTCTGAACCAGGTCTAAACCAGGTCTAAAAACAGGTCTGAAACAGGTCTGAACCAGGTCTAAAAACAGGTCTGAACCAGGTCTGAACCAGGTCTAAAAACAGGTCTAAACCAGGTCCGAACCAGGTCTGAACCAGGTCTATACCAGGTACTCAGCTATGACTTTACTCTGCCTCAGACACAATTACTTTTGTATCCTCGCAGGACGCAGGTCTTACCGAGTCTACGCGGAGACGGAGACGTGGAGTCCCAGATGATGTCCTGCTGAAAGTCTCCAGACTCGTTGTTTGGAGACTCTCCACAGAATCCAGCACTGGATCTGGACCGACTCGGGGTCTTCAGGTCTGAGCAGAGAACAGGACGGACTAGAACCAGGACTAAATCAGGACTAGAACCAGGACTAAAAAAGTACTAGAACCATGACTAAAACAGGACTAGAACCAGGGCTAGAACCATGACTAAAACAGGACTAAAAAAGTACTAGAACCAGGGCTAGAACCAGGTCTAAGCCGGGTCTAAACCGGGTCTAAACCGGGTATAAACCAGGACTAAACCAGGTCTAAACCAGGTCTAAACCAGGTCTAAACCGGGTCTAAACCAGGACTAAACCGGGTCTAAACCAGGTCTAAACCCGGGACACACGGGTCTTATGAAGCCAGAGCAGCGGGGTCTGACCGGGTCTGTGTCCGGCGGAGGTGTCCTTCTCGGCGGCTGGGCTCCGTCTGAAGCTCCGCCGGAGACGGTTCTCTCGGAGTTTCTCGCTCATGGCGCCGCTCCGAGTCTCACTTCACGGTTTACGCGGTGTTTAAAGTGGAAACAACGCCTGGCGGAGGTTTAGAGCGAGCTGTGAATTGGATTTAAACATAGATTGTATATCTTTATTTTTTTATTATTTGAAGCGCCCGCCATCTTGTCTTCATCTCTGTTCCGTCCGTCTTCTTGTGTTGTGGGAGGAGCGTTAGCGCCATCAGCAGGACTGGAGTCAAACGACACTTGAGGCAGACTCTATTGGAAGACTTTACTGTTTCTTAAAAAAATGTCCAATCACATTCTCAAAAAAGGAGCGCTCCTATTGGTCTACACTGGCTTGTTAGCTGACGTTTCAGGAAGTGTAATAGCTGCCAATAAAGTGTATTTTGAGCACTGAAAATGTCTTTTAACAGAGAAACACCTGAATAAAGAAAAATATCAACAGAGAAAAGGGAGGCAACGTAGAAGTAAAACAACAACTCAACCATCTTCTTCAAGAAAAACAGAAAAGAACTCAAACTCAAATTTGAACAACAGAACTCCAGACTCGATCTGGACCAGTGCAGACAAACTTCCTCTGGACAGTGAAGACATGAACAAGACATTGTGACAATACTATTCTAATGTCTTTACACCAGAACACGACAGAGCAGCACAAACTGAGACTTTTCTAAAACTCAAGAGTTCACAGCAGACACTTGGATCAACCACTCAACATCGACGAAAGAACCAGAGACTAAAACTCATCAACAAGAAATCAGCTGCTTAGATGGACACCACGCTGAGTTTTACAAACATTTGTGGCCCCTCCCTCACCTTTATTCCTCAAATGAACCTCAGAAATCCACAACAATCCACAAGTACCATGTGACATGAAGAGTGCATTAATAACACTGCTCCTCAAACCAAGCCCTCTATAACCCCCCCTCAACATCAATAACTACAAACACTCAATATCCACATGTTTGACTTTAAACAGAGGAACTAAGATGTCCATTATGTCCATTATGACATGAACCCTGAGATCTCAAGAAAAGAACAGATGATCCAACTCTTCCTTTACTACGTCACAAAACACACAGTTAGTAACATCCAATTGAAATGAAGGCTTTAGGAGTTCATTAGTTGGATCGATCTGATTTAAAATAATAAAGTGAATATCCTTGACCTTAAGAAGGACTGGATATATCAGATATTTAAATCTCTTCTGTCCCAGAATCTTTCAGGATGAATCCTTTGAACAGTGTTAGAGAAGCACTACAGCCCCTCCCCCCTGTGGAATCAGTGTGAAGCCCCGCCCACATGTGGAGTCAGTGTGAAGCCCCTCCCACCTGTGGAGTCAGTGTGAAGCCCCGCCCACATGTGGAGTCAGTGTGAAGCCCCTCCCACTGAAACCCCGCCCACATGTGGAGTCAGAATTTAGCCCCGCCCACTGTCGCCCCTCCCACCTGCGGAGTCAGTGTGAAGCCCCTCCCACCCGTGGAGTCAGTGTGAAGCCCCTCCCACCTGTGGAGTCAGTGTGAAGCCCCTCCCACCTGTGGAGTCAGTGTGAAGCCCCTCCCACCTGGCCTGCAGCCAACACAGGTGTGTCTCTGAGTCACTCCAGGAAGAAACACACAAACAAGTCTTTTCCTTCAGTGGCACACTTTTCTCTGGGACACTTTGGACACTTTGGATCCACTCAGGTTTGACCAGTTTGATTCTTTTCAACAGCACTCTGCTCTGGCTTTAGTCCTGGCTTTAGTTCTGACTTTAGACCTGCTTTAGTCTGGCTTTAGTCCACATTTAGTTCAGGTCTGAGTTAGTCCTGGGTTTCTTCCTGGTTCTAGGCCTTGTTCAAACCTGCTTTAGTCCTGCTTTAATCAGGTTTGAACTGGATTTAATCTATGTTTCATAAAGGTTTAATAAATATTGGTGCAGGATCATTTCTGTTTAAATCCTGAATAAGTCTGAGTTTTAATCTCAGTTTAGTCCCTGAGGATTCAGAGCTGCTTTAGTTTAGTGTTGAGCTGCAGTGACTGGTCTGTGTCTGTAGGGGCAGTGTAGGACAGAGGAAAGGATTAATGAGAGTCCTTTACAGTTTGTTCTCTTTGTGTCATTTTGTAGGACTCTGGACTGAACATGGATCAGAGTGAGCACAGAGAGGACGGAGCCCCTCCCTCTAAAACCACTGACCCCCCCAAAGCTCAGAGGTGAGATGAGGATCTCTAACGGTCCACCACTGTTCTCCAGGTCAGAGGTCAGCACTAAAACCACTGCACCATCTTTCTCCACAGACCTGCTCCTGGGCCCAGCCAAGTCTCCTTTAAAAGTGATCGCTCCAAGGATCTAGTGACTGAGTTTAAAACAGAAGGTGGTCCACAGTAAGTCATCGTCAGAACACTTTAGAAGAACAACTATGGGGGGGGGGGGTCTCACTAGAACTGATCTGAACACAGGTCCTGCTCCAGGTATAAACACAATCTGATCTGTATTTGTCCAACATTAAATCATTTCTGATAATTGATGGGCTGTAATTGCTGTAAACAGTTTGTGGTCCAAGTTTAATGAGAGACTGGTCGATATGAACCATTCTCTTCCTTTGGTTTCACACAAACAACAGAGTCATTACAAACTGGAGCTCAACAAGTCTTTAGAACATGTCCTCAGAATCAGACACATTTAAATGTTCACTGTCAGAATAAAAAACTCTACATGAATATAAATATGAATAATGCAGATGTTGCACTTATTTTCAGAACGTGTCCAGAGCTGGGCCTCGTTTAAAGAAAAGCTGGACATGTCATAAACTGTCTTTTCTTTTAGATTGACAGGTCAAGTTGTGTTTGTCAGAGGTGAAAGAACAGTCTATATTTGTTCATTTGAGATGTTTTAATGTTTAATTTCTGCTGTGAACTCAAGGGACATGTATTTACAAGATACTAATAACATGTATTTCATGAATAACAGCAGGTATTAATATCGTTCTTTTACACGAGTCACTGATGTGTGTCGTGTCTGAACAATGAACTAAATAAACCTTAAATAGAATCTAAATGTAGTAGACAGAGACTCAGAGACACTGTCATATATTTATATAAACTCTCTCTGTTCACAGGGACTTGTTACACTTGTGTTTTACTGAAATAAATGAAGAGCAATAGAGTGGTTTATAGAAATAAAACAGGACATAAGTTTACATGAAGCAGCTCGTGGATGAATAGATCATTAATTATAAGACTAAACCTGACAGCGTTCAGTCGTTGACCTGAAGAGGTCACAGGTCAGGAGCAGGTGTGTAAAGGTGAGTGAGGCAGATTACTTTTTGAAAAACTAGTGAGTGTGTACAGACCCGTGTAAAGAATAAGGACATGAGGACTTAGGACATAGGCTACACACAATAATCTCCTCAGTCAGAGGCTGTGTCTTATTGTCTTTCATAAAAACAGTTTTTATGTCCTTCACACGGTTCAACAGTGTTCACTCGCTCCATCCTTTCATAAATCAGTCCCAATCACAAGAAACACAAGGACAACCGTTTAACAGACACTTCCTTTAAGAAAACACACATCCTACTTCATTTTTACGTTTGTCCCTCAGTCTCCACTCAGGAACTCTCCAGGACTGCTCTCATGTGTTTTATCAGCTCATAAACACACTCCAGCGGTAAACGGCCGCTAACTGTTTGTGCCGTCGGTCTGTGTCCAGCAGCTCAGTCCAGTCCAAACATGACTTCTTCTCTTATCGTTCCAAAAGTCTGCTTTTGTGTCTGACACAGAGTTTAGTGTCCTGCTGTGGTCAGCTGGATGTGTGCACGAGCCTGAGATGAGAAAGACCAGGTCTGGACTCACTCAAGTCTCCAGCTCAAGAAAGAGATGCTCCTAGAACCAGGACCAATTTCTTAAAATACATGTCCTTTATTGAGTCTTCTGACCTTGAGCCTCAGTGTGAGTCCTTCAGGAGGGTCTCTGTTGTAAAATTTAAAACGACAAGACATTTATTTTGTAAAGGCCAATATCACAACAACAGCCGCCTCAAAGGGCTTCACAGACTGCACTAGACAACATCCCCTGTCCTTAGACCCTCCATCAGGGGAGGAAAAACTCCATAAAAACCCAGCCGGGAAAAAGAGAAACCTCAGGAGAACCACAGAAGGAGGGATCCACTCCCAGGACGGACAGGCCGTGTGTGTGTGTGTGTGTGTGTGTGTGTGTGTGTGTGTGTGTGTGTGTGTGTGTGTGTGTGTGTGTGTGTGTGTGTGTGTGTGTGTGTGTGTGTGTGTGTGTGTGTGTGTGTAAGGTGGATGGGACCTCAGCCATTATCAAGGTAGATGAAAGATGAGCTGTGGGTCCTCACACTGGAGCAGAGTCGGGGGGGGGGCGTACACATCACCAGCAGATCAGAGGTTTGCGTCCACCCTAGGAGGAGGTAGAAAGGAGAAAAACAAAAGTGCTAATACTACTGAAAATAGGCGTTTTTGAGATATTCCTCAAGTGAAAAAAGCCCAGTTTAGTGACCTCACTAATGTGCTGCTGCAGAGATAGTGTGGAGTCAAAAATGACACCGAGGTTCCTCACAGTGTTGCTCCAACACACAGTTGTTGATTGAGACAGTAAGATTGTTGAACTTGTGCCGATGACTGGCAGGACCAATTAACCAGCTCTGTTTTATCCGAGTTCAAATGGAGGAAGTTTTGAGACATCCATGTTTTAATTGAAACGAGGCAGGCCTCTAGACGCATGATGTCAGTATTATTCACTTTTATTGGTAGATACAGCTGTGTATCATCGTCATAACAGTGGAAGTTCACTCCATAACTTCTGATGATTTGTCCCAATGGTGTAACATATAGTGAAAAAGTATGGGACCGAGCACAGACCCTTGTGGCACACGAACTTCACTGGTGCCGTGGAGGAGAAGGATTTATTAAAAGAGACAAAATGAGACCTATCACACAGATAGGATTCTAACCAAGAAAGAGCAGAGCCAGAGATGCCAAAAACATCTTTAAGTCTGTTGATTAGCACTGCAGGATCAATCGTATCAAATGCAGCACTGAGATCCAGCAATAACAGTAGAGCCGATGAGTCCTCGTCCATCTGAAGGAGGAGATCATTAGTTACTTTAACTAAAGCTGTTTCAGTGGAATAAGAGGCCCTAAACTCAGACTGAAACGGCTCGAGGAGGTCATTTTCCGATAGATATAGAGTAAGTTGTTTTAGCACAACTTTTCGAGGACTTTAGATAGAAAAGGTAAATTGGAGACAGGACGGAAATTATTTAGGCATCCAGGATCCAGAGTAGGTTTTTGAGCAGGGTTTGACCACAGCCTGTTTGAAAAGTGAAGGAACGGTGCCAGTAGACAGGGACAGGTTTATAATGTTTAATATAATGTGCCCCACATAGGGCCACAGTTCTTTAAGCTGTTTTGCTGCAGGATATCCAGGAGACACGTAGTTGCTTTACATGAAGAGACCACCTTTGTCAGCTCATCGAGGAAACAGAATCTAAGACTGGCGGCGAGAGATCGGTGGATCCAAGTGAATGGGATCCGGAGCCAAGGAAGACGAAAACAAAATATTATCCATGATATCTTCAATTTTATGATTAAAGAAATCTAAAAAGTCTTGTGCACTAAAGGGAGAGGAGTCTTCAGTTGTTTTTGGTTGGATTAGTTTAGCAACTGTCCCAAAGAGAAACCTGGGGTTATGCCGGTTTTCTCTGATAAGAGATGAAAAATAGGCAGTCTTTGCAGTGCTGAGGCGTGCTTATAGGTGTTTACACACAAACACCACTTTTGATCATTTAGATTTGTTTTTGACTTGCGCCATTTGCGTTCAAAACTCCTGCAGGCCTGTTTCAAAGCCAGTGTTTCCTCATTATACCATGGCGTAGGTCGTCTGGTTGGTCTGGGCTTTGTCCTGAGGGGTGCCAGTGAGTCGGTGATGGCTGAGAGGGTAGCATGGACCTCCTCTGTGTAGGCCTCTACTGAGTTTCCAGTTGGAGTTAAATTAGAAAGAACATCATTTCCATTGCAGCTGCGCTAAAATTCCGTGTAGACACTACGCATTTGTCTGAATTTGAGGGAAATGTGTAACTTATCTGGAACTCCACCAGTGAGTGATCTGAGACAGCAGATGAAAGAAACGAGACAAAGAGATTGGAGACATCTATTCCCCGAGCCAAAACAAGATCAAGATAGTTTCCACTAATGTGTGTGGGCTCACGAACAAACTGATTAAAGACATGGTCGTAAGCAGTGATTGAAATGCTCTGGCCAGAGGATCACACTCCTTATTTAGATGAATATTAAAGTCACACTGTTTCCATTAGTGTGTTTTACAAAAGCAGGATAAAGTTACCTAAAAGCACAACAATCGAGACATGACCGAGCTGCTGCTGGAGATAATCAGTAAAACTTTGAAACTAGACTGGGTAAAAAAGTGAGGGACAAGACACTTTGAATGACTTTGAGTTTTATTGATGAATAATTACAATTGACTTCTTTTATTTTATGAACCAGGTTCCATCCCAAACCAGAGTCTTCTGAACCTGGTCCCAGGTGTGAGTCCTTCAGGAGCGACCGGTCCCACGGGACCAATAAACTTAAACTTACAATCAGCAACAAAAAGTTTGTTCAAGAATAAAAGAAGATCCAGGTAAATCAAAAACATAATGAAATAACTAATGTTCAAGTAGAATATGTTCAACAGAAAATAGAATAGAAAAAAATTAGTAACACTTTATTTTACAAATACTTCATTAAGTACTATGTAATACACTGTGTAATAAACTGTAACAAATAACTACACAGTAATTACATATTATAGGTAGTGTTAGGGCATGAATATAGTTTCATGTTATTATAGTGTATTACAGAGTGTATTACATTGTACTTAATGAACCAGATACATGTATCAAGGGTTGTGTCAAATAATGTCTCACAAAAACGTCTTCGATTTAACATAACAAGTAAAATAAAACATGTTGAAGAGATATTTTATAATGGTGGCATTAGACACAGCTCACAGACAGAATGGCAATAACACATTTATATTTGGTGTGTAGTAATAATGACCCCGGGCCAACCCTGTACAGGGCCGTAGAAGAGGGGTGCCAACTCCTCTACCCCCCTACACAACACAAACCCCCATTACTAACCTGAACCAAATAAAGAACGAGAACTCAGACAGCCGGTCCCACTAGGCCAAACAAAAACAAGGCTAGGCTAACAAGGACTTCAGAGGCATGGAGCAGCGGCTGCGCAGCGTTGTCACTGGAACAGCTGAGGCGGAAGCGAGCACACGAGCGAGAGCCTCTCAGGTGACTTATATAGTCTAATCAGAGTAACAAAAAAACTAAATACATTTACAAACAAAAATACCTAAACTACGAAAACCACATAATAAAAAATATACAAAAGAGATCAACAATTAATAATTACTACAAATAAAGAAGAAGAAAATAAGGTGCCCCGGCACCTAACACCTTTATTTCTAAACATATGAAGAAGTATTTTCCTTTGTCTTATGAAGTTTGCCCAAATTCTGAACTGGATTTAATGGTCTGGGCGTCTCTGCTTAGACTGCTGCCCCCGTGACCCGGCCTCGGGTAAGAGGTAGAAGATGGATGGAATTTAACTGATTAATAATAATACAAAAGACAAATCACAAAAACACTTCAGATATAGATTGATTCAGATTGACAGTCTAGTGACACCACTAAAAAGATCTGTCGACACAAAGTAAACTGCTTTAGTTTGTCCAAGAAAAAGAGTCGCTGCTGTGATTCTTTTACTAAAAGACTGGTGTGAGAATGACAGAACAAAAACAAAGTCTCAAAAACCATAAATAAAACCTAAATGCTTTTAATTATTTGTATCTGGAGCTTTTTATTTTATGAACCAGGATCCAAACACCTGTGTCCTTCAGGAGGGACAGGTCTTTGGAAGAACCAGGAAATAGATCTAAGAGTCCATCACTGCAAGAGAAAGTTTTACTAAAACCCTTTCTTCAATGAGACCTGACACTGAATATCAAGAGTTACACAGTTCAGGACTGAGAGTTATGTGTCTGAAAATGAAACAGAGAAATAATCTTTGTTGTGTCCTCATCCACAGAGTGAAGCAGCAGGGGTCAGAGGTCATCAGTGATCAACATCAGACACAGCTGGACTCCATATTTATGGTCTGTCATTCACTAAAGTTTGGAAATGTATAAATGAATGAGAACTTGTTTTACACAGATCTGAACACTGACTGCATTTGTGTTGTTTATAATGTATCTGCTCAGCTTCTGGAGGAGAACATCTGCACTTTTGTCAAGAAGGAGCTGAAGAAGCTCCACAAGGTTCTGAGCACAGATTACCCAGAATGCTTAGAGCATCTGAAGGATGAGGATGAAGAGCAGAGGAGCAGCAGTGAGGCTTTTCTGAAGATCACACTGAACTTCCTGAAGAGGATGAAGCAGAAGGAGCTGGCTGAGCGTCTGTGGAGCAGTAGGACCATTTAACACATTTAACAAGAGGCTCTCAGTCATTTTATATTCTCTGAGACTCATGGCTTTATCTGTTGTCTTCATTCAGGAAGTTACTCTGGAGTTTGTCAGAGTAAACTGAAGTCTAACCTGCAGCAGAAGTTTCAGTGTGTGTTTGAGGGCATCACTAAAGCAGGAAACCCCACCCTTCTGAACCAGATCTACACAGAGCTCTACATCACAGAGGAGGGGCTTCAGAGGTCAACCAGGAACATGAGGTCAGACAGATCGAAACAGCCTCCAGGAAACCAGGCAGACCAGAGACAGCCATCACATGTGAAGACATCTTTAAAGGCCCAGCTGACACAGATGGACCAATCAGAACAGTGCTGACAAAGGGAGTGGCTGGCATCGGGAAAACAGTGCTCACTCAGAAGTTCAGTCTGGACTGGGCTGAAGGCAAAGCCAACCAGGACATACAGCTGCTGTTCCGTTCACTTTCAGAGCACTCAATGTGCTGAAAGAGACACAGTTCAGTTTGGTGCAACTTGTTCAACACTTCTTTAGTGAAACCAAAGAAGCAGGACTCTGCAGCTTTGAAGACCTCCAGGTGGTCTTCATCTTTGACGGTCTGGACGAGTGCAGACTTCCTCTGGACTTCACCAAAACCAAGGCCCTGACTGACGCCACAGAGTCCAGCTCAGTGGATGTGCTGCTGGTAAACCTCATCAGGGGGACCCTGCTTCCCTCCGCTCGCCTCTGGATAACCACACGACCCGCGGCGGCCAATCAGATCCCAGCTGAGTGTGTCGCCGTGGTGACAGAGATCCGAGGGTTCACCGACCCACAGAAGGAGCAGTACTTCATGAAGAGGTTCAGAGACAAGGCCAACACAATCCTCTCCCACATCAGGACGTCCCGAAGCCTCCACATCATGTGCCACATCCCAGTCTTCTGCTGGATCACTGCCACAGTCCTGGAGCATGTGTTGAAAACCAGAGAGAGAGGAGAGCTGCCCAAGACCCTGACTCAGATGTACATCCACTTCCTGGTGGTTCAGGCCAAAGTCAAGAACATCAAGTATAAAGAAGGATCTGAGACAGACCCACACTGGAGTCCAGAGACCAGGAAGATGGTGGAGTCTCTGGGAAAACTGGCCTTTGAGCAGCTGCAGAAAGGAAACCTGATCTTCTACGAGTCAGACCTGAGCGAGTGTGGCCTCGACACCACAGCAGCCTCAGTGTACTCTGGAGTGTTCACACAGGTCTTTAGAGAGGAGCCAGGTCTGTTCCAGGACAAGGTCTACTGCTTTGTCCATCTGAGTGTCCAGGAGTTTCTGGCTGCTCTTCACGTCCATCAGACCTTCATCAACACTGGGTTCAACCTGCTCTCAGACAAATCTAAAAGTGCTCTAAATGTAATAGTTCTTCATCAAACAGCTGTGGACCAGGCCTTACAGAGTCCAAATGGACACCTGGACTTGTTCCTCCGCTTCCTCCTGGGTCTTTCACTGTCGACCAATCAGAGTCTTCTACAGGGTCTGCTGACACAAACAGGAAATAGCTCACAGACCAATCAGGAAACAGCTGAGTACATTAAGAAGAAGATGAGTGAGGATGTGTCTGCAGAGAGAAGCATTAACCTGTTCCACTGTCTGAATGAACTGAATGACCGTTCTCTGGTGGAGCAGATCCAACAGTACCTGAGTTCAGGACGTCTGTCTGAAGCTGGACTGTCTCCTGCTCAGTGGTCAGCTCTGGCCTTCATCTTACTGTCATCAGAAGAAGGTCTGGATGTGTTTGAGCTGAAGAAATACTCTGCTTCAGAGGAGGCTCTCCTGAGGCTGGTGCCAGTGGTCAAAGCCTCCAACAAAGCTCTGTGAGTAATGTTTATTTTACTGAGTAACATTTTAAAACTCTTCTACACTTTACAAAATCTTTTCTCTCCAGATTGAGCAGCTGTAACCTGTCAGAGAGAAGCTGTGAAGCTCTGTCCTCAGTCCTCAGCTCCCAGTCCTCTAGTCTGAGAGAACTGGACCTCAGTAACAACGACTTGAAGGACTCAGGGCTGAAGATGTTGTCTGTTGGACTGAAGAGTCTTCACTGTAAACTGGAAAAACTCAGGTTTGGTTGGATTTAACTTTTTTCCTCTCAAATGAGTCATCCATTTATTTACTTTTCAGTAACTTATTACTTTTTAGTCCCATTAGGGGTTGCGGGTGACTGGAGCCTATCCCAGCAGCTTTGGGACTTAGGCAGGTACACCATGGAAAATGGCCAGTTAGTCGCAGGGCAAACATTTAGAGACAGACAGTGACAGACAACCATTCACTCTCACATTTATTCACCAGGGACACTTGCCAAGTTGCTAATTAACTTATACAATTATGTCTTTGAATGGTGGGAGGAAGCTGGAGTACCTGGAGAGCACCCACGGTAACACGTGTGGGACATGCAGACTCCTCACAGAAAGACCAGAGTGGGCCGAGGATGTTTGAATTGGACGGGTTTTGAACTCACCTCTCAAATGTATAAGTTATTAATATATAAATTTAAAAAAATTTAATCAGTAGAATTTGTCCGAGTAGTTTATCATCCCATTAGCTTAAAAATAAATAAAAAAACATTAGATTTGTATAAAAGGATTTTAAAGGTCATTCCAATGTCATAATAAATAATTAAAATATAATTTTAAAGTTATTTAAATGAATTTAAGGTTATGTAGTGTAACTTCCAGATTTTTTATTTACATTTCCTGTCCCTTACTTCTCCAGACTGAGCAGTTGTAACCTGTCAGAGAGAAGCTGTGAAGCTCTGTCCTCAGTCCTCAGCTCCCAGTCCTCTAGTCTGAGAGAACTGGACCTCAGTAACAACGACTTGAAGGACTCAGGGCTGAAGATGTTGTCTGTTGGACTGAAGAGTCCTCACTGTAAACTGGAACAACTCAGGTCAGGAGTCTAAAACTTTACTGTAAAAAAATACTGTTTAAATATTTTTTTTATTATTTTATTTATTTATTTATTTATTTATTTATTTATTTATTTATTTTACTAAACGATCTTAGGCCAGGAGTCTAAAATGTTTATGAGCTTGATTTTAGTCTCTAAATGTGCTGGAGTTTGACCTGTTAATGTTTAGACCTGTTACTGATGACCTGTATAATGTTGTGTGTTTGCAGACTCTCAGGTTGTCTGATCTCAGAGGAAAGCTGTGCTTCTCTGGCCTCAGCTCTGAGGTCCAACCCCTCCCATCTGAGAGAGCTGGATCTGAGCTACAACCATCCAGGAGACACAGGAGTAAAGCTCCTGTCTGCTCTACAGGAGGACCCCCTCTGCAGACTGGACACTCTCAGGTATGGACCATATGTTGGTGAAAGAAATAGATATGAACAGCCAGGCTGGGTTTCCATTAAAAACAAGGGATTCAAGATGGCGCACAGTTGGTTAGGCTCTATGCTCCTCTTGTCACTGCCTTTAACTTCTGGCAAGAACATGCACCCTTTTAGAAATCAGTGCAAAGCAGTGAGTACAGAACCCTGTCTAGAAATCAAAAGCTTCAACATGTAATGAGGAGAAGCAACAGCGGAAATGCCTGGTTCAAACAAACAGCGAGTACACCTGTCACCTGTTTGTTGTTTATCCATTATTATAATAATTCTTTGGTCAGATTACCCAGAGAGAAAACGGAGAAAGAGCAGAGGTGTAAAGAGTACCTGAAAGCCATACTTGATTAAAAGTACAGATTACTCCAATACAAGTTACAAGTCAGCAATTTAAATACGACTTGAGTGAAAGTCTTAAAGTATCCCATTTTAAAAGTACTTTAAAAAGGAAAAGTATTTTACTCGTACTGAATGTTGGCTCAAACATGCACTGGTCCTCAACAGAAAGAGCTATTGAATGTCAGTTAAAAAGAAGAAAGTTTATTTATGAGGATTTACTTCCTAATATAGAAAATAAATTGAACACCTCGATATTTATTATAATAAAAACACAGATTAAACAAGTCTGTCCAAGTCAAACTCAAGTGCTCAAAAAAGGAAAACATTTTCAAAAAAAGTATTTTCAGTAAAATGGACAAACAGAAACAAATTAAAAAAAGTCCAATCAGGCCTGCCACTCAGGGGCTACCCAGTGCTAGAGGGCTATGCAGCAACAATTTTGGCCAGTTCTCAGCCCAACACTAGTAACAATGTTGCTATTTTCCAGTGTCGGTCAGTGTTAAAAGAATTTTACAGTCAGCTAGTCTGTTAATATTGCAAGCCTCCAAACACAGACGTCAGACTTTAAACCTGTTGGCTTTCACCATCCACTTGTTTAGTTGCTGTTGCATACATTGATATGCCATCTCCTTTTTACCTCTTTCTTTTCTATTTGTTGCCCCTGACAGCTTTTTGCTTTATCCATCTTCAAAGACAACTGTGTGCGTACCTGCGCCAGCGCTCTCACGCAGCGCCCCGCCTGCCAGATTTAGAAATGCACAACAGCAGCTTATTGTATTGTATGAGCTGCAGATTGTTGTTGGACGTCACGGTGAATGTGTTTCTGTGTATTTCTGTCCATAGTTCATGTCTAAGTCTGTATTCCATTTGGACTGTGGGACGTGTTTTGATTGGTTAGTGAGAGATGTAGTTTTGAAATACATTTTTAAGAGTATTAATTACTTTGAGTATTTTGGTGGAGTGATTGTGTTATGTCCTTCTTAGTGTTGTGTGATTAATGTTGAGTTCTTTGAGTTTTTTTAAATGTGTCATTGTCGAATAGATCTTGAAGATGTATAATGTCTGTATAATAATATATAATATGTACAATACTTTTTTGCTGCCAAATGGGCGTATATTTGCACGCTGTGGTGGAAGAGTTTGTTAGTTCTAAAGCTTCCACCAGGCTGCCAGAGTTGTACACATGACTTTTCAAAAGCAGTTGAGTTTTTTTGTGGAATATATTCATTGATGGTGAGAGTTCCAGTTGAATCCATGAGCAGTTCTGTGGTGGTTTTATCTATTTTTCCAGATATTGTAATCAGGGTCTGTTGGAGACTGGATGTGAAACTAGTGGTTCTCTTGGATTGCTGTTGTGGGACACACTGTGATATCATTGGCTCGATGTAACGACATGTTTGAACAATTCAAAATGTCTCTGGCTCTGTCCTTACAGTGAACCCTCCCTGAGTGTGATCCGTGGATTTTACTGAGATGAACATCAGTCCACATGTGTAACTGATCTCTAACAAATCTTTTTGTGCTCTCTGAGAAAAGCTCAAGTTGTTCACAATGTTTAGTTCTGCGCGAGTTTGTAAGTCACTTTATTACTTTTTTTGTTTAATTTTCACAAAGAACAGATTAACAACTGTTGGGGTTCTACAAATACAAGACTCACATTGTTTCATTCATTTGAGTGAGTCTTTCACCATTTTTCTTCTTCGCAGTTTACATTTATGTGCTTTCAGTCTAAGGTCATAAGTCATTTCTTCCATTAATTTCCTCTGATATTCTTCCATTGATCCAGGCTCAAAGGCACTTTTCAACTATTCCTTGTTTTATCTTTCTTGCTGGCTTCAGCATCACTTTGAACAGGCCAGTGTCCTCCATTCTAAAAACTTCTTTAGTTAACAGGCCTAAAAACAGTTCAGTATTTTGTCTCCCAATATTTTCTCCATTGCTGTTACAATAGATTAACAATAGGAGCAAACCTGTGACTAATAATAAAGTATCTCCCCAGAATGTTCTACACTGTCTGGAGATCGTAGAAGTGTGATGCAAGAGACAGATCCAATGTCAATCCTCCTCTGACAGATTCTGCAGTTCTGCTTCCCATTTCTGTTTCAATAAAAACCATCTGATTATGATCCATAATTATCATTGTTTGATTAAATTATTAAACATTCACTGTTTGTTTAAACAAGAAAACTTTAAACTGCTTTTGAAAACATTTATTATTTTCCAGCAACAAAAATCCTGAAATAGAATTCCATGCAGCCATGGCTTAATAAAATACAGTTGTATTTGATTAGTTCTGATGAAGGCTTCACAGGTTTGTCTCGAACAATAACTGTGTTTATCTGAGAAAAATGATCATTTACTATAAATGACTTCTGGAGTTTTTGTTCCAATAATATTTCTAAAGAAAGTGAATAAAAATAGTTGAGTTTCTTTTACAGTTAACCAGGCCATATTATTATACACAGTCCTTCCATTGGTTGTGTTTGGACATCCCATAATAATGAGTGGTGCTGTGTTGTGAGCGAGCTGCAGCTGTGGAAGTTCTTTTCTCTTGTATTTGACCAAACGACTGAAGCATAATCCAACTGAGAAAGTCCTAATGATTGAACAAGCTGTTTAATAGTGTCCATCCTCCAACCCAGACAGCTTCCACAGTTCCACCTGACAGCATCATGTCTTCTACTTGTTCACTCACTTTGTTTTCTGATATTAACTCTAATATAGGCTTCACTTTGAACAAATATGTTGAGCACTAACATACATTTAGTTTTTCACTGTTAATGACTCATTTATTTCCTCTGATCCACTGTGAAACTAAAGCAACTCCTTCTTTAAGATGTTCTTGAGTTGAGCTGCTGTTTGTGCAGATGCATTCATCCCAGTGCACTGTAGTGTCACATTTAACACTACTGTGTTCAATCCATGTGTGACACAAGGTTAGAGGAAACATGTTTGTCTGATGGAAACTCCAACATCATGAGGCTCATGAAGAGAGCCTTTGTTGAACAAATAAACATAAACTGATGTGACTTTCTAAAGTGACTTGTTAAAGTTTAATGTGAGTTTAGTGTAAAACCCTGTAAAAGTGTGGTAAATGGAGCTCAGAGCTGCATGTGATCTGAGTGAACTTCTGCTGAAGTTCAGATTGATAAATGTCAGAGACACATGTTTGATAAATGAGGCTCAAAGAATATTGTACAGTGCTTATTGGTGCAACATATTACATTTATACATAGATAGACACACAAGGGTTGCAGACCAATGCAGCCGCAGTCAGAGCAAATGGAATCTTCCGGAAAATTAAATAAGTCATTGTACAAACATAGCAGACATCAACATCAAACTCAACCAAGAACAACATAACTACAGTTGTAGGCAAAACAACATAAACATAGCTACATTTGCAGTTACAGGAGGGAGATGACAGCACACGTGGTTCACGTGATGGATTTTTAATATGGCTTACACTGAGGGAGGTGGGGGAAGAGGGGAGAGTACAGGGTCAAACAGATGTAAACATGGCAGACTCTTTGTTTGGGCTGGTGTTAGGATAGAGTCAAGGCCTCATGGGGGCTGGGGACGGGAAGTCTTGAGAGGATAAGATAAGACCCAGCTGCCGGCTCGGCTTCTAAACGAGTGTCCTCAGATCGGGCTGAGATGTTGCGAATCAGCTCTTCGATTTGTGTGCCGTGTTGATGTAACCCCTTCACATCAGTTAAGCCACACAGTAGCTCTCGGTCTATCTCTCAGTGTTGTGAACTCTTTTCTGGATGGCCACCTCCTGCAAAGGTCATGGGCACCCTTCTTTGTGAAAAAAATAGTGTCAATAGCACTCAAAGACTAGGTAACAAGATCCATATACAGTCCTGCTCACCATTATTGGCACCCGTGAAGTTTTGTGGAATATCTACTGAAGGAAATGTATCAAATTAACCAACATATTACTACAGATAGCTCGTGTAAATGATAAATAACATTTAAAAAGATAAAAATTATGAGGAAAACAGAGAAAACCATAATGCTTGCCTTGTCAGTGGTGTTGGCACCCTTTGCTGCAAATCAGTTTGGAAACCCAATTTGTCTCACCTGTTGCAGATCTCAAATGAGGATCACCTGTGATGAAGTGCCTCCACCCATGTGACCCGAATTAGCCAATAAATAAACATTTTGGTTTTATAAAAAGCCACCTGTTAGGCCCTCTTCATGTGTGACAAAGGTAAAGGAGCTGTCTGAGGACAAGCACAAGACCTCCAAAGGGTATAAGGCCATCTCCAAAGACCTTGGCATCCGTTTCAACGGTGCCTAATGTTATTAAGAAGTTTTCCAGGCATGGATCTGACAAGAACCTCCCTGGACATCGGGGGAAGAGAAAAATTGATGACAGAAGTCTTCGAAGGTTGGTACGAATGGTGGAAAAAACACCCCGTCAAAAATCTAAAGACCTGAAGACCAACCTGGAGCAGTCTGGTGTAACTGTTTCAACAAGTACCATACGCCGCACACTAAACAAAGCGGGGCTTTATGGGCGGAGGCCAAGGAAGACCCCATTGCTAAAGAAAAGGCATAAAAAGGAACGATTGACCTTCGCGAAAGAGAACCTGGACAAACCTCAAGCCTTCTGGGACAATGTTTTATGGACAGATGAAGCAAAAGTGGAGCTTTTTGGTCCTGCACACAAACAGTATGTTTACAGACAGAGCAATGAAGAATTTAAGGAAAAGAACACCATACCAACAGTCAAGCACGGTGTAGGATCCATAATGCTTTGGGGCTGCTTTGCTGCATCTGGTACTGGAGGCCTTGACCGTATCAAAGGCATCATGAAATCAGAAGATTATCAAGCAATTCTAGAGCGAAATGTCTTGCCCAGTGTAAGAAAACTTGGTTTGAGGTGAAGATCATGGGTCCTCCAGCAAGATAAAGATCCACAGCACACCTCCAGAAGCAGGAATGGTTGAAAGGGAAACAAATTACTATTAATTATTATTAGCAATGAGTCCTGATCTCAATCCAATTGAAAATCTTTGGGGGGAGCTGAAAACTGCCATTGGAGAAAGGAACCCTGCAAATGTTCAAGAGCTTGAGCATATTGCAAAGAAAGTGTGGGAGAAAATTCCACCCGAGAAGTGCAAGAAGCTTATCGATGGATATAAGAAACGTTTGGAGGCTGTCATCGCTGCCAAAGGGTGTGCAACCAAAGATTAAGGAGGGGTGCCAATATTAGTGCACCTTTATAATTACAATATCTATGTTGAAATAACAATTGTCTTTGTTAAATTACTTTGGACCTCCAATTAAAAGATCCTGCTGATATAAATTTGATACATTTCCATTTATTTCTGAAGACATTCACTCAGTTATGCAAAACATGAAGAGGTGCCAATAATGGTGAGCAGGACTGTATATTCTTAGGAGTCCAGCAGGCAGTAGGGTCCAAGAAAAAACTGATAAAAATGATGACACAAGACAAAAAAGCTTATGCAGATAGTAGAGAACAGGAGCAGAGGGAAGACACTTCTGCCTTGTCTGGAGTCAGGAAGTGGAGGAAGTAGCACAATGAGATGTAAAAGAAAAGCTTGTGTGGGTCAGACTGATGTAATGTCTCTGTTTTCCTTCAGACTGGATCCTGCTGGAGTCCACTGGATCAGACCAGGTCCCAGGAAGTGTAAGTGTGACAGTCTCATTGATTTAGACCAAGACATCTCTGAACCACAGGCTTTGCTCTAAACTCACAGAAAGATTTCAAAGCTTCAGAAATATTGGAGAAGCTCAGTTTGTCTTTTTGTACAAACTGCAGATGTTTCTTCTCTTCCACTTGATGTAAAGTGAGAAATAATGATTGTAAATGCTGTCATTGATGTGTCACTGAGCCTGACCTTTTGTTGACTCAGACAAACCCTATTCATTACTGGACTTACTGGACTTACAATGGGATCTGTCTCTGTCCAAACTCTGAGCCAGACACAAATTCAGGGACAAAAGTCATGTCTTTTCCACATTGTCCTGAAAAGTGTGTGTGTGTGACTCTGAGACAGTGATGGTTGTAAAAGTGATGCAGCAGTAGTTTGTTGCAGAGTTAGTGTGACTCAGACTCATAGAGGCCTGCAGACACCTGTATAAGCTGGAGCTGTATGAGAGTGTGTCTGTAGCAGAGTTTTTCAACAGCGTTTCCATTGAATAGAAAAACTATTGGAGTCAAATTTGTCGAAGAAATGTGAACATGTACAAGTTGTGACTCTTGTACATTTGTGTTAATCTCATGTGTTCAGAGAGGACAGAGGACTAACTGCAGCTGTATTGTGTCTTCTCTCCATCAGATTTCTGTGAACTCACACTGGATCCAAACACAGCTCACAGACGCCTCAAACTGTCTGACAACAACAAGAAGGTGACACGAGAGGAAGAGGAGCAGCCATATCCAGATCATCAGGACAGATTTGAGAAATGCTCTCAGCTGCTGTGTTCGACTGGTCTGACTGGTCGCTGTTACTGGGAGGTCCAGTGGAGCGGAGGGGTTTATATATCAGTGTCTTACAGAGGAATCAGAAGAAAAGGACTCAGTCATGACAGTGTGTTTGGATTCAACGATCAGTCCTGGAGTCTGTGGTGCTCTGAAGGTGGTTACTATGTTTGGCATAATAACAAACACACTCTCCTCCCTCACTCCTCGTCCTCTTCTGGGACAGTAGCAGTGTATGTGGACTGTCCTGCTGGCTCTCTGTCCTTCTACACAGTCTCCTCTGACCAACTGACCCACCTCCACACCTTCAACACCACATTCACTCAGCCTCTGTTTCCTGGCTTTTGGCTCTGGTCTGTTGTCTCCTCAGTGTCATTGTTAACTCTGAGGGACTCTGAGAGTGTCCTCTTGTAGAGAAACCTCCTCACTGCTGATCAGATAGTCCAGTCTACCTGACCTCACACACTCACACATGTTAGAAAAGATGAGAAAAGACTCCAAACACACTTAAATGATCAGAGATGGACTTTGTATTTTGAGTTTGAGCTGGTCTGATTGGATAAAACAGAGGAACAGTTCTTTTCCAGTACGTCTGTAATCCTGTAATACATCCAGAGAACACTACTGGATGTAACAGCCTCTCTTCATTAAAGAAGTGCACTGTGCACAAACGGTCTGTTTTAGAATCAACACTGGAGGCCAGTGTTGAGCTCAGATGGAAACTGGGTTCTGCTGCAATGGACAAAAGTGGAATATCCAAAGAGCACACATTACCTATGTTCTGTCAAACTCTATATTTTTCTTTCTTCATTAATGATGACATTCACTAAGATTTCTCAAAGGGCTGTCATTTTGAAGCAGACGGAGATAGTTTTGTTTTAATTCAAGACAGAAACATTGTGACGTGACACCACTTTCTCTTGTGACATGTTCAAAGGGAAATCTTTTTTTTTCAATGTTTGTGGTGACCTGTGGATTGTCAGTGTTTGTGATGACCTGTGGAGTGTCAGTGTTTGTGATGACCTGTGGAGTGTCAGTGTTTGTGATGACCTGTGGAGTGTCAGTGTTTGTGATGACCTGTGGAGTGTTAATGTTTGTGATGACCTGTGGAGTGTCAGTGTTTGTGGTGACCTGTGGAGTGTCAGTGTTTGTGATGACCTGTGGAGTGTTAATGTTTGTGATGACCTGTGGAGTGTCAGTGTTTGTGGTGACCTGTGGAGTGTCAGTGTTTGTGATGACCTGTGGAGTGTTAATGTTTGTGATGACCTGTGGAGTGTTAATGTTTGTGATGACCTGTGGAGTGTCAGTGTTTGTGATGACCTGTGGAGTGTCAGTGTTTGTGGTGACCTGTGGAGTGTCAGTGTTTGTGGTGACCTGTGGAGTGTCAGTGTTTGTGATGACCTGTGGAGTGTCAGTGTTTGTGATGACCTGTGGAGTGTCAATGTTTGTGATGACCTGTGGAGTGTCAGTGTTTGTGATGACCTGTGGAGTGTCAGTGTTTGTGGTGACCTGTGGAGTGTCAGTGTTTGTGGTGACCTGTGGAGTGTCAGTGTTTGTGATGACCTGTGGAGTGTCAGTGTTTGTGATGACCTGTGGAGTGTCAATGTTTGTGATGACCTGTGGAGTGTTAATGTTTGTGATGACCTGTGGAGTGTCAGTGTTTGTGGTGACCTGTGGAGTGTCAATGTTTGTGGTGACCTGTGGAGTGTCAATGTTTGTGATGACCTGTGGAGTGTCAGTGTTTGTGATGACCTGTGGAGTGTCAGTGTTTATGATGACCTGTGGAGTGTCAATGTTTGTGATGACCTGTGGAGTGTCAGTGTTTGTGATGACCTGTGGAGTGTCAATGTTTGTGATGACCTGTGGAGTGTTAATGTTTGTGATGACCTGTGGAGTGTCAGTGTTTGTGATGACCTGTGGAGTGTCAATGTTTGTGATGACCTGTGGAGTGTTAATGTTTGTGATGACCTGTGGAGTGTTAATGTTTGTGATGACCTGTGGAGTGTCAGTGTTTGTGATGACCTGTGGAGTGTCAATGTTTGTGATGACCTGTGGAGTGTTAATGTTTGTGATGACCTGTGGAGTGTCAGTGTTTGTGATGACCTGTGGAGTGTCAGTGTTTGTGATGACCTGTGGAGTGTCAATGTTTGTGATGACCTGTGGAGTGTTAATGTTTGTGATGACCTGTGGAGTGTTAATGTTTGTGATGACCTGTGGAGTGTCAGTGTTTGTGATGACCTGTGGAGTGTCAATGTTTGTGATGACCTGTGGAGTGTTAATGTTTGTGATGACCTGTGGAGTGTCAGTGTTTGTGATGACCTGTGGAGTGTCAATGTTTGTGATGACCTGTGGAGTGTCAGTGTTTGTGATGACCTGTGGAGTGTCAGTGTTTGTGATGACCTGTGGAGTGTCAGTGTTTGTGATGACCTGTGGAGTGTCAGTGTTTGTGATGACCTGTGGAGTGTCAATGTTTGTGATGACCTGTGGAGTGTCAGTGTTTGTGATGACCTGTGGAGTGTCAATGTTTGTGATGACCTGTGGAGTGTTAATGTTTGTGATGACCTGTGTAGTGTCAGTGTTTGTGGTGACCTGTGGAGTGTCAATGTTTGTGATGACCTGTGGAGTGTTAATGTTTGTGATGACCTGTGGAGTGTCAGTGTTTATGATGACCTGTGAAGTGTCAATGTTTGTGATGACCTGTGGAGTGTCAATGTTTGTGATGACCTGTGGAGTGTCAGTGTTTGTGATGACACCGGCTGAAGTCTTATTATTAATCCTGACAGTGTAGGAGCCGGTGACAGAGGGTGGGGTGCAGACCAAGTGTGGACAGTTGTGGGTGGGTTTGAGGGGGATGACCGTGTTGAAGGCGGCGCTGTGGTTGATGAAGAGTATCCTGAGGTATGAATCCTTATTTTCCAGGTGAGAGAGGGAATAATGAACGGCAGCAGCGATGGCCTCTGAGGCGGACCTGTTGGGCCGGTAGGCCTACAGCAGGGGGTCAGTAGTGTCTGGTATGCTCCTCTGAACATGGGCCGGCACCACAGTCTCTCGAAACACTTCATGATGATTGGAGTGAGAGCCACTGGTGGTCGTTCAGGCAGGTTGGTGGTTGGTGGGGTCTTCTCAGGCAGGAGGACGATGCTCGTGGTGTTAAAGCCAGAAGGAACGATGCACTGGCTGAGGGAGAGGTTGAAGATGGAGGTCAGCCCCAGTGGCACATGCTCTGAGGGCCCTCCAGGTAGTTTGTCTGGTCCTGCTGCTTTGCGGTGGTTGATCTTCCTCAGGGCATTGTGTACCTGGCCTGTTGGGACAGATAGTGGAAGCTATTCTTCCTGGGGTCCTATAATCTACCATTTGACGATACATTTTATGACACACCAAACGTACAAGACATTACACTACATCAAAAATACACATTATACATTTAATACCATTGATCTCAAAATAATAACTAAACAATGAAACCAACAAAAAACATAACAAAAAATTGTGCCGCTCCAAATAGATCGATATAAAAAAATAATGTAACTTAGAACCCTATAACAGTATATCCATAAATTAATATTAACTATATATGTTTCTTTGAAGGTAATATTTCTTAAGTGATTTTTTGAAACCATACAAGGTGTTTTGTTGTTTAATAGTATTTTGGAGAGCGTTCCATTCCCACATATTGTCAGGGATACTCTCAGAACCAAGACTGGTTGAAGGACTCACAGTGCAGACCTCACGACAGTGGCAGGTTCAAAACAGTTTATTAACAAAAGGCAAGGTAATCCCAACGGAGGGAAAGACACAAGGACAGGAAGTCAAATTAACAAACCAACAGAAGTAAGACATTTCACAATAATACACAGGAACTTAAATACACTACTTAAACAGTCAAGTTTGGGACATGACACATATAGGTATATATTCTAAACCTTACTGAACATTGAATTGATTTGGTTTTTAATGTTGGTAAAATAAAACTACCTCCTACTGCCTCGTTGGATAATAATGTGTATCTGTACTAAAGGATAGTTTTTTATAATAAGTAAAAGGTGTTTTGTTTGTTATAACATTATAAAAAAATACCTTTAGTGAATACCCCAATATAAAAAAATACCTTTAGTGAATACCCCAATCTATTTTTTACTTTAAAAAAGGCTTTCATGCATTTAGTCAACATTTGATCCAAACCCACATGAGAGAGCCAGACGTGCAGCTTTATTCTGGATAACTTGTAGTTTTTTTATATTAGTTGATGAAGTATTGGACCAAACCACAGAGCAGTAATCAAAGTGTGAAAAACAATGCATAAAGTACTTGTTTAACAGTCTGTGGTGTAAAATATTTTGCACATCTTTTAATAACGGCCAAAGTGTTGCCCATTTTAGTTTTAGTTTCTGAACATGTTTGTCCCAACACAATCTATGATCAATCATCACTCCCAATAGTTTAGCCTCTTCTTTCCATCCATAAGAACTTTCCATCCATAATAATGGTTTGTGAAAAACCATAATATTCCAGTTTTTAACACAACGTACAACCGTACAACCGTATAACCGTATAATGTACAACCGTACAATACAATCGTATAACGCATACACCGTACAATACAACCGTACAACCGTATAACGCATACAACCGTATAACCGTACAACTGTACAACCGTACAACCGTATAACCGTATAGCATTACAACCGTACAACCGTATAACCGTATAACGTACAACCGTACAACAACCGCATAAACCGTATAACCGTATAACGTACAACCGTACAACCGTATAACCGTATAACATTACAACCGCATACAACCGTACAACCGTATAACCGTATAACGTACAACCGTATAACCGTACAACTGTACAACCGTACAACCGTATAACCGTATAACGTACAACCGTACAACCGTATAACCGTATAACGTACAACCGTACAACCGTACAACCGTATAACCGTATAACGTACAACCGTACAACCGTATAACCGTATAACGTACAACCGTACAACCGTACAACCGTATAACCGTATAACGTACAACCGTATAACCGTACAACTGTACAACCGTACAACCGTATAACCGTATAACGTACAACCGTACAACCGTATAACCGTATAACGTATAACCGTATAACCGTATAACCGTATAACGTATAACCGTACAACCGTACACCGTACATAGAGCTCACATGACCACACTTTATTTGTCTTTTCTCAATAGGTTTGTAAATATTAAAATGATATTAATATTTTTTACAGTGATCATCTGTGAAACTGTGAACTGCTGAAAGCAGATGTTCCAACGTAACTCCTTCACGACGGAAGTGATTTTTGTAGTTTCTTGTGCTAAAAGATGAGTCCGCTTGAACAAACTAGTGCTCGCAGAAAGTTAAATCCAACTTTTTCAGTCTTTCAGTGATCATTCTGTTTTAGAAGACTGTCCTCTCACCTGCTGGGTAGAGTTTATGAAGGATCCTGTGGAAACGTGTGCACGTGAAACCATCTCGTCGTTTGGACAGAACCAACCGGACCCAGGCTCCAAGAGTCCAGGAAACCTCCAGGTTCCTCAAACGACCAGAGTGAGTTGAGCAGGTGACACTGATATAACACTGTGAACTGTCCAAGCCCAGGTCCATTCAAAGAACCCGTTAATTAGGTTAATACCATATTTAGATTAATCAAAATACTCCACCAAAGTTCTAATAAGCAAATGTCATTGTTTACTGTCAATCATTCCTGTGTTAATTATTCCTTTGTGTCATGTCCTTATCATTATTATTCATTGTTAAACTTTTGTAACCTTTAATAAAAGTTATCATTCTAGACAGTTGGTCAAAAACTGTTTTTATCATTTAAAAAATATTTTCTAAACTGAGTGTTATTGTCTAAAGCTGACTTGGAGATGATGCTTTTATTTCTTCTCGTCTTGATTATTGTAATTCTCTTTTTATTTGTTTGAATAAATTGTCTCTGAGTCGCTGCAGCCAGGCTTTTAACTGAACCAACAGAAGGGCTCACATTTCAGTTTTAGCTTCACTTCATTGGCTTCCAGTCAAATTCAGAATTGATTTAAAAATTTTAGTCTTGACTTTTAGAGCTCTACATGGACAGGCCCCAGTACATCACTGACCTCTGACCCCTTACTCCTCCTCACGCGTTCTTCGGTCTTCTGGTCAAAACCTTTTAACGGTCCCCAAAACCCGTTTTAAAACCCGGGGAGACCGGTCTTTCCAAGCAGTCGCCCCCAGACTCTGGGACGTCCTGCCCCTGTCACTGCGAGTGGACGTTTCTGTTGATTCTTTTAAAAGCAGCCGAAGACACTTATGGTTTTAATATTTTGTGGTTTTCATTTTTTATTCTCCAAGTTTTATTGTTCTTTTATTGCACTTTGTAAAGCACTTTGTGATTTATATCTGTGAAAGGTGCTATATAAATAAAATTTACTTACTTACTAAAACCCCATAAAACGTTAAAGATTTTTATTTGGTGTTTTCCTGTTTACATAGGACATATTCGAAAACAGAGAATATTCTTCCTTCAGATCAGAACATTAGACTAAATATAACAGTTTCTTTGGACCTGTCCAAAACCAGAGTGGTGTCCTTGTTAAATATAAATATAAATATTTTACATAAATAAATAAATATCCATATTCCCTACACTGATGTGGTTGTACTTCCTGGTGTTAGTTAGAACCCGAGCTGCAGCTGTCTTAACCCTCGTTTTGAGAGACCAGTGAGCAGCCGTTACAGTAATCTAACCTGCTGCAGAAGGTACAAGGATAGTCAGAAGACTCTGTTATCATCAGCCTGCTCAGAGGGAATCCTGAATGACTTTGTTCAGTGGTGCGACCGTTCGTTTTTACATATCAATGTGTTAAAACCCAAGGAAATTAAAATAGACTTCCACAAATCCCCACCTTGCCCCACTGTCATCAAGAACACAGACATTGACCTGGTCGACAGCTACAAATATCTCAGAGTCATTCTGGACAATAAACTGTGTTTTGAGCCTTGGGTGGAGGCTGTTTCTAAAAAAGTCCAACAACAATTGTACTTCCTGAGGAAGATGAACAGTTTTAACGTATCCACTGAAATGATGACACTGTTTTATCGTGCTTTTATTGAATCGGTTTTATCCTTCTGTATTGCTGCTTGTTTGGAAGCCTCTCCCTGACCAACACAAACAGACTGGGTAATCTGGTTAAAGTGGCCAGTGTCAGGCTCAGTTGGAGGACATTCACAGCAGACAGGTCCAGAGGAAGGCTGGTGCTATAGCGCAGTCCCAAGACCATCCCCTCAGAGGGGAGTTTGAGCTGCTGCCCTCCGGGGGGCGCTACAGAGCTCTGGGCCGTAGGACTAAAATATGTCGTTTTTACCGACACTTTGTAATCATTTGCTCAATAACTTGTTTGCACATTGTATTTATTCATGTTTTTAATTACATTTTGCACTTTTTACCTTTGGGTTTTTAGGGATTTCCAATGCTGATCCTGCTTTTGAGTTGTTGTTAATGTGTAGCTACTTTTATGTTGTATGTTTTTAAAGGAGCATGTTGCTGCAAGAATAATTTCCCAAGGGGGACAATAAAGAAACTTTGAAGTTTGAACAGAGTTTGTACCTGTAGAACTGGGGTATGTAAACTTTTGATCAGGGTGATTTGGGTAGTTGGGTAGGGATCCATCGTTAATGTCACTTTTAGTTTTTGTAATAATAGTTTTCTGTAGGACGTAAACTCTGACGTACAGTGGGCGTGTCCCGTCCGTCGCGATGCATGCTGGGTGACTGAGGCAGTGGCAGCAGCAGCTGTAGCCGGCTTCACTGACCCTTTCCTCGGGCTCCGTTTCCCGCCGTGTCTTGGGCCCCGCGCGTGCCGCCGGTGTCCCGTTGTTATGGAAGTTAGTGGCTGACAGCTCACGGTCAGTGTGTCTTTTTATCCCACTGTAACCGCCGGGCTAATGCTAAGTGCTAACCCCGACGCCACGTACTGAGCCCTGTTGTTGACGTCGGCGTATGTTAGCTGCGTAGTTAGCCTAGCCTTACTCTGTATACGACACAAATACTGCTGCATTCACCGGAATTTAGGCTAAAACACAACTTGTTGCCATATTTTAATACGTTACACACGTTCTCAACTGAACGAGTACAAATTCAGGACAATACCGTCTTTAATAACTTGTTAGTGTAAGGATATTGTAATGTTTTATTTAGAGCTAATTTGTTAAGCTATGCTAAGTTAGCTCCACATCAACAAACCTCGGCATTTTTAGTGTTTTTAACTTTTTCTGTTGCTTTAAGGCAACAAACTAACTGAACCCAAGATCAAACCCATAACTATGTATTAGTTGTTTTATCAGCGTGACCTATCCTTTATGGTGTTGATTTAATGGCTAACTTTTTGGTAATTGCTAGCCTGAAATGCTTGCAACTCAAACGTCAAGGAAGTGAGCTGAGAAACTTGTCAAAGTTTATTTCCTGTAAAAACACACACCGCAAAACCAGCTCAAGGTTAAACTCTGAAGTGAAACGGAGCAGTTTATGTCAATTTGGTTTATTCGAGTCTAATAATTCTTTTATTTTGGCCAAAAGTGAAATGTTTGTTTTTGAGTAAAAACAGCTGTTTCTCAAAGTCAAACTTAAACCGTTTCCTTAAACAGCACAACAGCACTGTCCTTAAAACGAATGTGTTGTATACCTGTGTATGTTTTTAAGTTATTATTTTGGGACGGACTTTAAATATTTTCACAAAGAGCATATATTTAATCATTTCAGTGACAAAGCCTTGTTGAAATTTGGTCGGGTGGGAACATTAACTTCGTGATTAGTGAAAGGCCTGTGTTTGTTCTCTGGGCCTGGCTCCTGAACAGGTACGACACGCCCCGGTGCTTCTCCCCAGGCTCACATTTCTGTGTTTTATCGACAAATACAATCTTCACTCTGACCTCTGCCGTGCGTTTCAGAGACAGCAGGAAGAACTGGTGTTGCTTTAGTCACTGATACTTTACATGATTTTATAACAACTGAGGAATTGAATTCTAATTTGATCAAAAAGTCAGATTGAAATCACTTTGTTACAGCTCAGCAATACGTACGTTTAAGTAAAAATAAAAATCAGAACCTGTTTTGGTTGGATTTGAACAGGTTTTAGTTGAATTTGACCAAGTTTTGAACATGTTTTGGCTGATTGTAATTCTTCTGCTCTGTTCTCTTCAGGCGTCTCGTGTTGTTTTTCCTGAACAATGGAACCAGATGTGATCCGGATGTACTCGTCGTCCCCTCCCCCGATGGAGGACGGCGTGGATGAGGAAGACGATGAGTTTGGAGACTTCGACGCATTCTCGGCCAGCGTCCCCAACAGCGTCAGCTTCAGCGAGTTTGAGACGCAGACCACCTTTAACCAGACGCAGGCTTTAAACGCCACATCTCCACCCGAACTGTCCCAAGGCCGAGCCCTGATCAACGCCAACGGCACGGGCTCCACTGGAAACAGCGTCTCTAAAGCCAACGGACACTTGGGCAAAACGGAAAAGAGCGTCAAAGAACTCTCCGGAACAAATCTGGATTTACAAACTGACAAAGAGATGCTTACCAACGGCTTTCAGGGAAGTCCTACTGTCCACCTTTTACACGAAAACGTGGAGGAATTTGCTGACTTTGCTGCTTTTTCTGAAACGGCAAACTCGGAAGGAAATGAGACTTTAGATGTTGAAAAACAAAATGACTGCGTTAAATCTCCAAGAGAATTTGCAGAAAATGAAGAACATGAAGCAACACAAACGGAAAATGCTGAAACAAATCTAACTGAGCCGGAATTTGCAAATTTTAATGCCTTTTCCAGCGACGAAGAATGCACTTTAGAAAGTAATTTTACAAGAACAGAGTCCATAACGGTTGAATCTGTTCCCAAAGACAATGAATTTGCGGAGTTTGCGTCTTTTCCCGGAAATAAGACTAATGAGGACTGCAGTTCGCAAAACGGAATCGCGTTTGACGCCTCCGGATCCATTTGTAGCTCCGATTTTGAACCACCCTCTGAATTGGATTGTGTTGAAAACATAGAAATTGTTAAAAATTCTGTTGAAAATGATGAAAACATTCTCATTCTTAATGGGACTTTGGAAAAAGACGAGCCCAAAGACATGGCAGAGTCTGACGGGAAGAGTTCGGAGACGGAAACAGAGACGTCTTTCGGTCGACCGCTATCGACCGAAGCGCTGGAGGAGTTCGGAGACATTAGCACAACCGGATCCGTGCCTTCTCCGCCGCTTCAGGAAGAAAACGCAACTCCCACTGACGACAACGATGATGAGGAGGAATACTTTGGGAATTTCGAAGACTTTCGGGAGGAGTTTGCAAACTTTGAACAAAGCAAAACACAAAATAAAGATATTGATGATGATTTTGGGGATTTTAATTCTCCAAAATTCAAGGAAGAGAAAACAGAAGGGTTTGCGGAATTCCCAGCGAGTGAGAGTTTTGGGAATTTCAGTTCGGCAGCAGAGAAGTCGGGCGCAGGTTGGAATGCGTTTGGAAACGAAAACGCTGAGACAACGAGAGGAGAAGAAGAAGAGGAGACATGGGCGGCGTTTAGTTCAGAGGGCACTCAAGAAGAACCAAACGGAACTGAAAAAACTATGGTGAGTTGTATTTGAACAGGTTTTTTTGGATCAAGTCAGGTTTTTAGATGGATTTAAACACTTTCAAGTTGAATTTAAACAGGGCTGATCTGATTCAAACTAGTTCCAGCTGGTCCTGAACAGGTTTTACCCGGTCTTGTGTGTGTCCTCTGCAGGTGTCCTTGGCCAATCGTCTGGAGAAGCTCTTCTGCAGCTCTTTTCCTGAAGTGGACTTAGCTCAAGTTCAGGACCAAGTGTTGTCTCTGAAACGGCTGCTGGAGCCGACGGATGGCACGCCACAACCAGGGCCGCCCCAAAGGTAACAGTCCCGTCTGGTCTGGTCTCGCAGGTAACAGTCCGGTCTGGGTCTGGTCTCGCAGGTAACAGACCCGCCTAGGTCTGGTCTCGCAGGTAACAGTCCGGTCTGGGTCTGGTCTCGCAGGTAACAGACCCGCCTAGGTCTGGTCCCGCAGGATACAGTCCGGTCTGGGTCTGGTCTTGCAGATACTAGTCTGGGCTGAGCTGCTGTTGTTTAAACTCACCTCTCTGTTTTATTCTCTCTCCTCTCTCTGTTTTATTCTCTCCAGAGTGGTGTGTGTGAGGCTCTGGGCTCAGCTGCTATTGTTTAAACTCTCCTCTCTCTGTTTTATTCTCTCCAGAGTGGTGTGTGTGAGGCTCTGGGCTCAGCTGCTATTGTTTAAACTCTCCTCTCTCTGTTTTATTCTCTCCAGAGTGGTGTGTGTGAGGCTCTGGGCTCAGCTGCTGTTGTTAAAACTCTCCCCTCTCTGTTTTATTCTCTCCAGAGTGGTGTGTGTGAGGCTCTGGGCTCAGTTGCTGTTGTTTAAACTCTCCTCTCTCTGTTTTATTCTCTCCAGAGTGGTGTGTGTGAGGCTCTGGGCTCAGCTGATGTTGT
>JALDNG010008144.1:0-60000 GCA_024349245.1 Neodontobutis hainanensis
TGCTTGATCTGGCCCATAACTCATTCACTGTCTCTGTTTGTTTTGAGCTAGCTTGCTCTAGCAACCGTACATTTTAGGAGCCACCCAACACTGTAATTTTACTTCGCCTGTTGCTTGTGGCCTCCTGCCACTGTGCCTTGCACCAATAAGTGGGGTGCACCTTTTCTTGGAAGACTTAATACCTCTCTTCCCTGTAACCCCGGCTATTTTTCATGTCCGTCTTTATTGATGGACTTCCAGTGAGGACGGCTATGGACAGCTCGTCATTATGTGTGGCAATGTGGTCCCAAGGTATATCAGGTCCTTCCCCCAGGGTGGTGCGGCACCTGTCATATGGCCAAACTTATGCCTGGTGTGGTACTTACTGATACATTGCGTTATTATCACACTGATTATTCACATCGTTTCTTCCCTGGCTCTCATCACTGCTCCAAGTAAGAAACACACACTAGAATAGACCCAGGCATAAAATTATTAGGGGGCTTTGTTCCCTGGTGGGGAACAGTTAACAACGCCAATGCCATTGATAAACTTGCTTTAAACTTTGAGAATTTGACTAGCCTCACCATGCAGGGTTTTGAACAAACTACCAAATTACTTGAAAATATTGGGAAATGCTGAACTACAGGACCGCATGGGCCTTGACTATCTTTTAGCTGCCTCAGGAGGTCTTTGCCACGTTATTGGCCAAGAGTGCTGTACCTGTCCCCTGAGGATCTTAACAATCTGACACATATCATCTCACATATGAATGACCTTTTAATTCGCCAACGAGCCTCTGATACCCTCACTCCAGACGGGTGGTCTTGGTTCATGGGCGGTGTTTGGAAAACATGGTTAACTAAACTCGCAGGCATACTTTTAGTGGCTATTATCCTTCTTTTCCTTGTCTCCTGCTGCATTATCCCGCTCATCCGAAGATTAGTGACTTCTCTTTTTAACCTGCAACTAGCTAAACTCTATGTTGAATTGCCTCAACATGACAAAGACCACAACCCAGACACCTCTGCTCTTGATTGTGACTCTGTTAATTCTGTTTTATTTGCTCATCTATTTGAAGAAGACTAAGTATGACTAAGTATGTTCCTATGTCTGTGTAATCCACATGTAATTTTCTTTTGAAATAGTAATTGTGAAATATAGTCACCAAAGCAATCACAGCTAATCAACTTTTGAACCTAATAATTTTAATTTTTGTTATTTTAGACACGCTAAGGCTAAAATTGTGGACTTACATGTGGTGTTTTTAAATCTTTTCACTAATGCTTTCTTTGAGGTAAAGTCTTAATTGACTTGAAGGTTTTTAAGTTTTACAAACTGATTTGTTTTGTGAATATTTTTCATCTAATGCTTATGTTTAACCCTAGTGAGTTACGCCGCCTGTGAGGGAGGGGCTGTGGTGTTCTTTTCCCAGCGTTAGGTCAGCTACTGATGGTATGAAATGTTTCTACTTGATTTAGTCAGCCCTCGGCTGGGTTTTTCGGCACCACAACTGTAGTACAACTCACAAAGTTAAGGTTAATTTGATTTATGTTTTGTATCCTAATTGACTTTTGATTGATTTTGGTTGATCAATTGTGTTTGATCAAAAGGAGAATTGTAATGGGAAAATGATATTTTCCTCTTTCACATGCTCTGTGCTGTCCTTGACCGCAGCAGAATGATATGTGCACCACCTGTGCTACTGTTTTCAAACTGATACAATTGTCTTATACAGAGACAACTCTGTTTTCTGGGAAAACCAGTAAAATGCTGATTCATGTTAGACGGCTCACTCTCTCAGAGCCAGTGTTTCATTTTTCTTATCTGCTGTGATTTCAGTATAAATTCTAAGCCCGCCTAGTTAACATTGGGACTGTTCATGCAACTCTGTACACAGACAGATTTGTATTTTCCATTCCTCCTTTTGCAAAAGATGTCTCTGAATTCTTTTTCCTTTTTCCTTAAATAAATCACCAAAAGACATCTGTTGTTTTCTCTCAAACTTATTCCACAATAATATATTTATTTTTTCAACCACATAGTGGTACCAGCCAATCACTACAGTTTCCGCTTTCAAAGGTACCTTTATATATGAAGACATCAAATGCAAATGAACCACTCAGCCCTTGTACATCAGATGAAACTATGCTTGGACAACTCACTGCATTTATATTTTTGAGCACATTGTGTGAGTACAGACGCATTTATAGCAATTGCATTGTTTTTTATCTTTATATAAACTCATTATTCATCTTGTTTCCTCAGCTCAAAGTGCGGATGTTCCTCGTGCGATGCCTGTGATCGTGGCTCAACCTGGTGACACTGTTACATTAATGTGTTCAACTTCTTCTGAGCCATTATTCAATTTTTACTGGTTTAAAAAGCCTCTCGGAAAAACAATGCAAACTGTTGCTGAAGAACATATTGAGACCAAGGTTAGCGAACAATTTAGAGACCAACGTTTCAACATCACCAAAAAGGATGATCAGCACATTTTTATCATCAGAAATATCACAAAAGAGGACGAAGCAACCTATTATTGTCAAATGGTGGTTCAATATCAGCCGGGCTACATTAACAGCACCTTCTTACTCGTGAATGGTACAACTAATTAATATTTTACATGCTCAAAGTGAACTTTTTTAAAAATTTTTATTAATTGATGTTTCAGCACTTTTGTTTTTAAACAGATGAGAGCAATCCACAGAAGTGTGTGAGTGTGAGACAAAATCCACCCTCAGCGTCAGTGCAGCCAGGAGGCTCAGTGACTCTTCAGTGCTCACTTCTGTCCAAGAACAACAACGTGGACGAAGAGCAGTGTCCACATCAACAGAACGTGCACTGGTTCAGAGCTGGATCTGTGGAAGCTCACACTGGAATAATCTACAAATCTAAAAACAACAGTTGTGTCTACAGTCTCTCCAGAACTATCCGAGGCTCCTCTGACGATGGGACGTACTACTGCGCTGTGTCCACATGTGGACAGATTCTGTTTGGTGAAGGAACTCGAGTGGAGACAAGTAGGTCTTCAACTGTATAGATATATACATCTGATATTTTATAAATTCTTAATTTACATCAATAACAAATCTGTAGACTGGAGGTGACTTACTTGCTTGTTTTTCAGCCTTTTGCACTTTGTTTACATGGAATTATTTGATTGTGGAGCTCTCAGGTAATAACTGGAAAATAAAGTAGCTCAAGTTTCCAGGGGCTATATATACTAATGTTGCAAAAGCAAATTGTGTGTTAACCCCAGACACTGTAATGACAGATAATCAAATTAAATCCTCCATACACTTTACACTTTTAATTTAAAAACTTTGATTGAAGTCTTCAGTAATGCCAACAAAAAGCCAAGGATTTTGATCTGAGCATAAGCTTTTACCTGATCCTGTTATAGTCAATAACAATTCAAAGTTTTTATCCGTCATTTAATAATTACACATTACACTGTCAACTTGTTTTTCCAACTTTCTTCTTAAAAAGAACGTAAGAAACAACATCTACACAAACATATCATGTAATGGTTTTGACTTACCTCAATTTCTCTTTGCAGTTCTTCCTCCAATTACATCCTCTAGCTTTTGTTTTTACTAAATGTACAAACAGAACCCTTGCCAGATCCTTTTCCAGGCCAGGACTCTGTGACCGTGGCTCTTGGAGTCCTGTTGGCCTGCTGTGTGGTCGTGATCAGTGTCCTGTGTGTCTGTCTAAAGCGAGGAAGAGTTTGTGAGCACTGTAAAGGTGAGCTAGTATATCATGTTATAAAAGGTGTTGACTCGTATGTTTTATATCATCACTGTCATTAACATGTGTGATATCCAGATATTATTATAGTGCTGTAATATTGTGGAATGTTTTATTTTGTAGATGCTCCTGTTTCTATCAATAGTCCCCAGTATGACATGTCAGCTACGAGTCTTTCAGAAACTTTGGTAAGAAACACACAAATCTGTTGTGAATCTTAATTTAAGATCTTAGCAATGACTGCAGTAGATGTAATGTGAAAATAGTTTTAAAATAATATTAGTGTACATGTGCAAACAATACCCCTCAGTTATTCAAATTATTACTGAATTTACATATATATTTATTCATGAATGTAACAGTTGTCATACACGTGTATATTCACAGGCTCAAGGAGCTGCAGATGTCAACTACGCAGCACTGAATTTCTCTTCAAGGAAAGTAAAACAAGGCAGTAAAAATAGACTGGAGCAGGACTGTGTGTACTCCACCGTCAGAGCAGAGCCACACAGCCGACAAAACTCCTTCTAAAGCAGTTTATTTTGCATGTGTGTGTGCATGTGTGCATGTGTGCATGTGTGCATGTGTGGTGGTTTCAATTGTTCAAACCCAAAACACCAGCTTTTTACCATTATTCAAAAGTATGTGTATTTTAAAGAAGAAAAATGCAAGCTGTATATGTTATAAATGTATCTTATACATGTTGTTGTAATGGGAAAATGATATTTTCCTCTTTCACATGCTCTGTGCTGTCCTTGACCGCAGCAGAATGATATGTGCACCACCTGTGCTACTGTTTTCAAACTGATACAATTGTCTTATACAGAGACAACTCTGTTTTCTGGGAAAACCAGTAAAATGCTGATTCATGTTAGACGGCTCACTCTCTCAGAGCCAGTGTTTCATTTTTCTTATCTGCTGTGATTTCAGTATAAATTCTAAGCCCGCCTAGTTAACATTGGGACTGTTCATGCAACTCTGTACACAGACAGATTTGTATTTTCCATTCCTCCTTTTGCAAAAGATGTCTCTGAATTCTTTTTTCCTTTTTCCTTAAATAAATCACCAAAAGACATCTGTTGTTTTCTCTCAAACTTATTCCACAATAATATATTTATTTTTTCAACCACATAGTGGTACCAGCCAATCACTACAGTTTCCGCTTTTCAAAGGTACCTTTTATATATGAAGACATCAAATGCAAATGAACCACTCAGCCCTTGTACATCAGATGAAACTATGCTTGGACAACTCACTGCATTTATATTTTTGAGCACATTGTGTGAGTACAGACGCATTTATAGCAATTGCATTGTTTTTTATCTTTATATAAACTCATTATTCATCTTGTTTCCTCAGCTCAAAGTGCGGATGTTCCTCGTGCGATGCCTGTGATCGTGGCTCAACCTGGTGACACTGTTACATTAATGTGTTCAACTTCTTCTGAGCCATTATTCAATTTTTACTGGTTTAAAAAGCCTCTCGGAAAAACAATGCAAACTGTTGCTGAAGAACATATTGAGACCAAGGTTAGCGAACAATTTAGAGACCAACGTTTCAACATCACCAAAAAGGATGATCAGCACATTTTTATCATCAGAAATATCACAAAAGAGGACGAAGCAACCTATTATTGTCAAATGGTGGTTCAATATCAGCCGGGCTACATTAACAGCACCTTCTTACTCGTGAATGGTACAACTAATTAATATTTTACATGCTCAAAGTGAACTTTTTTAAAAATTTTTATTAATTGATGTTTCAGCACTTTTGTTTTTAAACAGATGAGAGCAATCCACAGAAGTGTGTGAGTGTGAGACAAAATCCACCCTCAGCGCCAGTGCAGCCAGGAGGCTCAGTGACTCTTCAGTGCTCACTTCTGTCCAAGAACAACAACGTGGACGAAGAGCAGTGTCCACATCAACAGAACGTGCACTGGTTCAGAGCTGGATCTGTGGAAGCTCACACTGGAATAATCTACAAATCTAAAAACAACAGTTGTGTCTACAGTCTCTCCAGAACTATCCGAGGCTCCTCTGACGATGGGACGTACTACTGCGCTGTGTCCACATGTGGACAGATTCTGTTTGGTGAAGGAACTCGAGTGGAGACAAGTAGGTCTTCAACTGTATAGATATATACATCTGATATTTTATAAATTCTTAATTTACATCAATAACAAATCTGTAGACTGGAGGTGACTTACTTGCTTGTTTTTCAGCCTTTTGCACTTTGTTTACATGGAATTATTTGATTGTGGAGCTCTCAGGTAATAACTGGAAAATAAAGTAGCTCAAGTTTCCAGGGGCTATATATACTAATGTTGCAAAAGCAAATTGTGTGTTAACCCCAGACACTGTAATGACAGATAATCAAATTAAATCCTCCATACACTTTACACTTTTTAATTTAAAAACTTTGATTGAAGTCTTCAGTAATGCCAACAAAAAGCCAAGGATTTTGATCTGAGCATAAGCTTTTACCTGATCCTGTTATAGTCAATAACAATTCAAAGTTTTTATCCGTCATTTAATAATTACACATTACACTGTCAACTTGTTTTTCCAACTTTCTTCTTAAAAAAGAACGTAAGAAACAACATCTACACAAACATATCATGTAATGGTTTTGACTTACCTCAATTTCTCTTTGCAGTTCTTCCCTCCAATTACATCCTCTAGCTTTTTGTTTTTTTACTAAATGTACAAACAGAACCCTTGCCAGATCCTTTTCCAGGCCAGGACTCTGTGACCGTGGCTCTTGGAGTCCTGTTGGCCTGCTGTGTGGTCGTGATCAGTGTCCTGTGTGTCTGTCTAAAGCGAGGAAGAGTTTGTGAGCACTGTAAAGGTGAGCTAGTATATCATGTTATAAAAGGTGTTGACTCGTATGTTTTATATCATCACTGTCATTAACATGTGTGATATCCAGATATTATTATAGTGCTGTAATATTGTGGAATGTTTTATTTTGTAGATGCTCCTGTTTCTATCAATAGTCCCCAGTATGACATGTCAGCTACGAGTCTTTCAGAAACTTTGGTAAACACACAAATCTGTTGTGAATCTTAATTTAAGATCTTAGCAATGACTGCAGTAGATGTAATGTGAAAATAGTTTTAAAATAATATTAGTGTACATGTGCAAACAATACCCCTCAGTTATTCAAATTATTACTGAATTTACATATATATTTATTCATGAATGTAACAGTTGTCATACACGTGTATATTCACAGGCTCAAGGAGCTGCAGATGTCAACTACGCAGCACTGAATTTCTCTTCAAGGAAAGTAAAACAAGGCAGTAAAAATAGACTGGAGCAGGACTGTGTGTACTCCACCGTCAGAGCAGAGCCACACAGCCGACAAAACTCCTTCTAAAGCAGTTTATTTTTGCATGTGTGCATGTGTGCATGTGTGCATGTGTGCATGTGTGGTGGTTTCAATTGTTCAAACCCAAAACACCAGCTTTTTTTACCATTATTCAAAAGTATGTGTATTTTAAAGAAGAAAAAATGCAAGCTGTATATGTTATAAATGTATCTTATACATGTTGTTGTAATGGGAAAATGATATTTTCCTCTTTCACATGCTCTGTGCTGTCCTTGACCGCAGCAGAATGATATGTGCACCACCTGTGCTACTGTTTTCAAACTGATACAATTGTCTTATACAGAGACAACTCTGTTTTCTGGGAAAACCAGTAAAATGCTGATTCATGTTAGACGGCTCACTCTCTCAGAGCCAGTGTTTCATTTTTCTTATCTGCTGTGATTTCAGTATAAATTCTAAGCCCGCCTAGTTAACATTGGGACTGTTCATGCAACTCTGTACACAGACAGATTTGTATTTTCCATTCCTCCTTTTGCAAAAGATGTCTCTGAATTCTTTTTTCCTTTTTCCTTAAATAAATCACCAAAAGACATCTGTTGTTTTCTCTCAAACTTATTCCACAATAATATATTTATTTTTTCAACCACAATTCTTGGTGTCAGAAGTGGATCAAGATTGACGGCTGGACCCGGCTGAAGGACAAGGGTGTGATCAACCAGACCGCTCCAAGAGGTCTCCTCTTCCCACATTTTCTTCTGGATGGGAGGATTGTCCGATGCCGACCCTCCAATCGTCATCTCTCGATCCAAACGTACTCAAATAACCTCCAAACGGTAAAATTATTACAAATTTATAAATTAAGAGAAAACATTTTGTAACAGTGTCTAAAGGTGATTTTTGACTGTAACAAGGCCTAGACCAGGAATGGTCTATTATTATTACCATAAGTCAGGATTGACTGAGCAGGATTGCCATAAAATGAGTAATAATAATTTCTGAATAGGTTTTGTGAAAAGTTTTTTCTTTTGTTTTATGTCTGGACTGGATTGTCCTAATCTGAAAACCGAGACGATGGTCCTAAAATTATTAATACGGCTGGATTGCCACATAATAATTTTAAAAGGTTTTGTATCTGTATTAGAAACCCTGACTGGGAAGGTCTATTATTGTTGATTTGAGTCTGGATTGACTGAGCAGGATTGCCATTCGACAGTAATTTCTGAAAGGGTTTTCTAGAAGCCCTGACCTGAACGGTCTATTGTTATTACCATAAGTCAGGATTGACTGAGCAGGATTGCCATAAAATGAGTAATAATAATTTCTGAAAGGGTTTTTTAGTTGTTTTTTAGTTGTTTTTAGTTTTTGTTAGTCTTGTGTTGTTGTTTTGTGTTGTTTTTGTTAGTCTTGTGTTGTTGTTTTGTGTTGTTTTTGTTTTGTGTTGGTTTTAGTAGTTCTAAAGTTTCTCTATAATCTGTCTGAACCTTAAATACTGACGAGTATTTAATTAATCTGAAATATGGGATCCAATACAAGTAAAAACAGTCCTGCAAAGGACTTCTGTGAATTCAATGTGATATATATGATAGAAACCTGGCCAGGGAGTTGTGATAAAATGGATGAATGGAAGTTGTATGGTTTTAATGGACGAATGAGTGAAAGTAGTTTGACTGCTTTACGCAATAGAATACAAGATGCAGAAAAGAGACTTATGTCCAAAAATCAGTAAACCCAAGCAAATAAAGGAGATTAAAAGACATTATGAATGTTTAGAGATGTGGGAAAAAGCAGCTGAAGCAAAGAAACAGAAAGAAAAAGAAAATAGGGAAAGAAATTTAAAACACTTAGATACAGTAAAGGGGCCATTTCAAAGCATAGGTAATAAAGCAACTGATAACATAACTAATGCGATGTCCTCTTGTTTTCCGAGTCTGACCCAGCCTGTTGGTCCGGCACTCATGAGTGAAGACGATGACCAGACCTACGTCACCGCTCTCGCTGCTGCACATCTCCACAGTGAAGAAAAGGGAGGGCTCCAGAGGCAGAGACAAGCGGCTCAGACACATGCAGCTTCTGCAACAGCTGCTCAACTGTACCCAGATCTGACCACACAGGCTGAAACAAACGCCCTGATGAATACAGGATTGTCAAGTCCTGTCACCAAACCTCCTCCATATGACTCTGCCACCAGTCCTAAGAACTCTAACAACCCCTTCACAACTGAACTTTCATCAGACAAATCTTTCTCCTTCCTGTCCCCGTCTCACACGAGAAGCAAGACACCTTATGGGGCTGTGTTTCAAGCTCCTATGATTGAATTTCCGAATCCAGCTCCACCACCACCAGCCCCAGACAATGAAACTGAAGTACAACGCCAAAGACGACTGGCTGAACACCCTGCGTCTGTGCTTATGTATCGCTCACCAGACCCCTCAAGATGGACTCAATTAATCAAAGACAATATACCTCCTATTAACAGAGGAGGCGCCACAGTGGGCCAAAAATTCAAACTGTTCTGTCAAGTGCACAGGCCCACCGGTGCAGAAATCCCTGGTATTCTGAGAACTATCTGCAACTTAGAAGATTACTCAAAATTCAAGCAGCGGTTGAAGACCGTGGACGGCATGAATTCTCTTCCCACAATCCAATGGGGCGACAACACTGACTATGCCAGATACGTGAACGCCATTGTCACCGCTCTGACCCAGCAGTTCCCAGCCCGCATGGACATGAACGTTTTGATGTCACTAAGACGTGGAGAAGATGAATCAGTCATGTCTTTTGCCGCTAGAGCACGCCAACATTGCATTCAACACAGCGGCCAGGCTGCCACTGCCTGGACAGCTGAACACACCAGTACATTTGAAGAACTGTTCAAAATGATGTTAAAAACGGCCTTGGAAAAGACATTGTTAAAATTATGACAGACAAAATGGTGGGCTCATGGGACACAAACCGTGTCCAAGAAATTCTCCGCTACGCCCAGGACGCAGAAACCAGATGTGCCAATAAAAAAGAAAAAGTGGATGCAAAATTGGTCTCCACTTTTGCAAAAATGACCTTTGCCCAACCATCACATTTCAACAGAGGCAGAGGGCGACTGAGAGGAAGAGGTCGTGGACGTCCAGACAGAGACGAGGTTGAGCGACGCAGAAAGTCTCAACTGTGTTTCATTTGCGCTGAACCAGGCCACTGGGCTGACAACTGTCCCAAGAAAAGAAGAGACCGAGCTGACCAACGCTCTGACACTGCTCTGAGTGACCCCAACTGACTGGCTGGTGATGATGAGGAACCGAGGGACTTCGCCTCGCAAAATGAGATGAGTATAACACACGAAAAGGACACCACACCTGTCACTGACGATGCACACAACACCGCACCGCTCACAAGCAATGAAGACGCGCTTGCAACTGATCCACTGCTTGCTTTAGTGACAGAAACCATTAAGAAACTTGAAATGAAAAAAAAGCTGAAATGTTTAAAGGTACCTATGCTAAGTTAACAACATCGGTGTGTGAAAAATTACCGGTAATAAAATGTGACATCAATGGAAAAACTCTGTCATTTATGGTTGACTCTGGGGCCACAAAATCTCTGATCAGAAAAGACCAAATTCAAACTGCATTAAATGGCAAAACAACTCACTCCATTAGTGCGAGTGGACAGATTGTTAAAGAACCATTCACAAAACCTCTATCTGTAACCTGGCATTTACCTGATCTATCAGTGTCCACTACACACAGCTTTCTGTTGTCTGAGTTGTGTCCAGTGAATCTAATAGGTCGTGACCTAATGTGCGCACTAGGAATTACCTTGTCTGCAGACGAAAATGGTATCAAAATCAAACAAACCAAATCTGAATATTGCTTAATAAAATGTGAAGTGACCACTCCATTGTATGTTTATCAGTGGAAATTGGACCATCTGCTGACTCCAAATTTGTTACACAAAGCTAAACAATACATGAGCTCATCCTCTGAATTCATGAAGGCAAACGCACTACATGTTACAGCGCATGTCTCCATGGGTCCAGATGAACAGTATGAAGAAAGCTGGTACCGACAAACTACTGACCGACTCATTCTGAATGGACTGTACTTTAACCAAGATTTTTCGCTTATAATGTTCCATTACCTCACAAACTGTCAAAGTTCCTCAAAATCCAAAACTCAGCCCCGCATGTCTCAATAGCCAAACCACATAACAAACAATGGCGTGATGTTGGTCTTTTTTATGGCAAAATGTTTAAAAGCTACAGACTGGAAACAAGACCCAGATAATCCAGACATTTACCACTCTCACGAGCTTGACACATGCTATGTGCCATTCACTGCAGGAGTCAATTGTACCCTCCTGCTACCTTCTTCCTCAAAATGACTCCACCCCATCTTCCTGTCACACACTTGCAAACGTCGATGCTCAGCCTCTCACACCCAGTGATGTGTCTCCACTGTTAACACAGTTACCAGACTCATTGTGGGCCAAACACAAATATGATGTAGGTTTAATTAAAAACTGTAAACCTCTCCAACTAACTCCAAAGTCCGAATACAGACCAAAAGCACGTCAATATCCTCTGAAGCCTGAAGCTGAAAAGGGGATAAAACCAGTCTTTGACTCTCTGCTGAAAGCAGGTGTAATTGTTGAGTGCTCTGACTCTCCCTGCCGTACTCCAATTTTCCTGTAAAAAGATCAGACCACAGGAAATGCCCACTGAGTGGCGTTTTGTCCAAGACCTGCGTGCTGTGAACGGCTATTCACTCTCCAGCACCAATCTGTCCCAATCCATACACCATCATGTCACAAATTCCAACAACTTCAAAATGGTTCTCTGTGGTTGATGTTTCAAATGCTTTTTTCTCTGTACCTGTCCATCCAGACTCCCAGTTTTGGTTTGCCTTCGAATTTGCAGGAAAACTCTATTCCTGGTCTCGAATGCCACAAGGCCTAAATTGCGCTCCTAGTGTTTACTGTCAGGCATTACGTGACAGTCTATCTCATTTGACACTTCAACACTCTGCCATTTTGCAGTACGTTGATGATATCATGCTCTGTTCAGACACGAAGGAGCAGTGTGAGACTGACACACTGCTTCTATTAAATCACCTAGCTGAGCAGGGCCACAAGGTTTCACTTTCTAAAATTCAGTTTGTAAAACAGAAAGATCAGTTTCTTGGTCATGTCATCACTCACTCACAAAAAAGCATTACTACAGACAGGGTGACAGCCATTGCCAACTTCCCAAAACCTTTGACTAAGAAACAAATGCTGTCTTTCCTTGGCATGTGCTCTTACTGCAGAACTTTTATTCCAAATTACTCTACTGTAGAACGCCCACTACGTGATCTTACTCTGAAAAAAGACATGACACTTCACTCCAAACTCACATGGACAGATGAGGCTGACTCTGCATTTACTCATTTGAAACTGCTACTACAGACAGCCCCTGCATTGGCATTGCCAAACCCTGACAAGCCTTTTTTCCAATTTGTTGATGAACGTGATGGTTGTATGAATTCTGTTCTCGCCCAAAAACAGGGACAGCTGCTGAAGCATGTGGGTTACTTCTCGACACACCTTGATCCTGTTGCTAGAGGCCACCCATCATGTCTCTGTGCTTTAGCAGCCTGTGAAGCAGCAATAATTGCCTCTCGTCCCTATGTAGGCTACAGTCATCTCACCCTTTTTGCTCCACATGCTGTCTCCAACATTCTGACTGAACAAAAGACAGCTCACTTGACCCCTGCTCGTCAGCTACGTTACAACACCACTCTTCTGAACCTACCGAATGTTGAGGTTAAACGTTGTAACACTCTCAACCCAGCTACACTCCTGCCTCTCTCAGAGGAGGGAGAACCTCACTGTTGTCTTTCTGAACTTGACCTTATCTGTCTGCCAAGACTTGATTTGACTGACACTCCTCTTTCTAATCCTGAACTCATTTTTTATGTAGATGGTTCAGCTTCCAAGGACCCAACCACCGGTACTGCACACGTTGGATATGCAGTTGTGGATGATCATGCAACAGTGACGTCATCTCCTCTCAGTCCTCGGTTATCAGCGCAAGCAGCAGAACTAATTGCCCTGACCAAAGCCTGTCAATTGGCATCTGGTAAAACAGTTAACATTTACACAGACAGTCAATATGCATTTGGTGTTCTACACAACCACGCAGCACTTTGGCGCCACAGAAAATTCCTCAAATCTGATGGCAAACCCATTTCACACAAAGATTTGATTTCTGATCTCTTAGATGCAGTGCTACTCCCATCCGCCGTGGCAGTATGTAAGTGTTCTGCACATACCTCTGCCAAAGACACAGTCTCTCTAGGTAATGCACGAGCAGCTGCAAAAGCAGCGTCACTCACACCCTACGTTGTTACATTACTCTCCCAGACAACGGATCAAACTTGTACTCACTCTGACATTGTTTCACTCTCTGATTTGGCTCGCATTTCCACTCCAGCAGACAAAGCTGCTTGGAAAAAGAAAAACTGTACAAACACAAATGGTGTATGGATGGGCCCTAATGGCAATCCATGTCTTCCTCAAGCCCTCTTCCTGCCTTTTAAAATTGTTACATGGCGTTGACCATGTATCAAAGGAGGGAATGAGAAAAGACCTTCAAAGACATTGGTTTACTGTGGGTTTAACAAATTTGCTGAAGATTTTTGCTCAAAATGCTTCATCTGCTTAACCAGCAATTCTAAAGGTAACTCCTACAACAAAACAGACGTTGGAGGTCACAAACCCACCTCCAGGCCTTTTGGCCACATTCAAATGGACTTCATTGAGTTAACACCCTGCGAAGGTAAGAAATACTGTCTTGTAATAGTTGACATGTTTTCAAAGTGGGTAGAAGCATTCCCAACAAAACACTGCACTGCTGACGCAGTAGCAAAAATCCTCTTGCGAAATAATTCCTCGCTGGGGACTTCCGAACCTAATTACGAGTGATAACGGTACTCATTTTGTAAATGACATTTTGAAAACACTGAGTGAACACCTTAAATTTGACCTGAAAACTCATTGCTCCTACCATCCAGCTTCTGGAGGAGCTGTAGAAAGAGAAAATGGCACTCTGAAACGCAAATTGGCAAAAATATCTGAAACAACAGGTAAAACCTGGGTAAAATGTCTGCCTATTGCTTTGATGTACCTGAGGATGAGAGTGCGCGCGCGAAATAACCTTTCTCCCTTTGAGATAGTGTTTGGATTACCTCCTGGAATTGGGTTTGGACCCCCATCTAAACCTGCAGCACTGGCCGATAGTACTCTGCCAGACCCAATGATATCCTATTGTATTTCACTCTCTAATGTTCTCTCTGATATTAGATCTCAGGTGCTTGATTCCCTGCCCAAACCAGCCACCCACCAGTTCCACAAACTCCAGCCTGGCGACTACATCCTGGTGAGAAACCTGAGGAAGCGCAGCTGGAGAGACAAACCCTGGTGTGGACCCTATCAGATCCTGCTCACGACCCACACGGCTGTGAAGGTCGCAGAAAGAGCCCCTTGGATCCATGCACAACACTGCAAGAAGATTCCTCCACCTGACCAGCTCGTCAACTGCTCCCCCACTGTCAAAGAGGGGACCCAGTGAATGATCACAAAAGTAAGAGGCTTGTCCCGAGAACAAGCTACTACGTGGGAAATCTGAGGTGAGACCTTAGCTCTACCTCCATCGTTGACTATGTGGGAAATCTGAGGTGAGACCTTAGCTCTACCTCCACCGTTGACAACGTGGGAAGACTGGGGTGAGATTTTCGCTCACCTCCTCCGCTGAAACTGCTCTGGTAAACGCAGTTCAACGTTGAGACCAGTGCCGAGAGCTGGTCCCACCTACAATCAAGTTTATGAAAGACTCTGTACCACCTGAAGAAATAGAGCTGACCGTTTTCAGCAAATTCAACAGCGTAACTATAACATGTGACACACACTCATCTGTCCCACAGTTCCTCACATCACTGATAACCAGTTTTATACTGACAAATATATATGTATATATATATATATGTTTTTTTTTTGGGTTCTTTATTGCATTTAAAATTGCTCTAATGATTAATTTTTTAAGATTTATTAAACAATCATTACATACTCATACATGTTAATGTTATGATAACTGCTTAATTTTATTTTATTTGTTACTATCATTTAATTATTGCTATTATTGAACAGATCTTTGAACATTAAAATGGACGGTGTTTGGAAAACATGGTTAACTAAACTCGCAGGCATACTTTTAGTGGCTATTATCCTTCTTTTCCTTGTCTCCTGCTGCATTATCCCGCTCATCCGAAGATTAGTGACTTCTCTTTTTAACCTGCAACTAGCTAAACTCTATGTTGAATTGCCTCAACATGACAAAGACCACAACCCAGACACCTCTGCTCTTGATTGTGATTCTGTTAATTCTGTTTTATTTGCTCATCTATTTGAAGAAGACTAAGTATGACTAAGTATGTTCCTATGTCTGTGTAATGCACATGTAATTTTCTTTTGAAGTAGTAATTGTGAAATATAGTCACCGAAGCAATCACAGCTAATCAACTTTTGAACCTGATAATTTTAATTTTTGTTATTTTAGACACGCTAAGGCTAAAATTGTGGACTTACATGTGGTGTTTTTAATTTTTTTTCACTAATGCTTTCTTTGAGGTAAAGTCTTAAATGACTTGAAGGTTTTTAAGTTTTCCAAACTGATTTGTTTTGTGAATATTTTTCATCTAATGCTTATGTTTAACCCTAGTGAGTTACGCCTGTGAGGGAGGGGCTGTGGTGTTCTTTTCCCAGCGTTAGGTCAGCTACTGATAGTATGAAATGTTTCTACTTGATTTAGTCAGCCCTCGGCTGGGTTTTTCGGCACCACAACTGTAGTACAACTCACAAAGTTAAGGTTAATTTGATTTATGTTTTGTATCCTAATTGACTTTTGATTGATTTTGGTTGATCAATTGTGTTTGATCAAAAGGAGGGAATTGTAATGGGAAAATGATATTTTCCTCTTTCACATGCTCTGTGCTGTCCTTGACCGCAGCAGAATGATATGTGCACCACCTGTGCTACTGTTTTCAAACTGATACAATTGTCTTATACAGAGACAACTCTGTTTTCTGGGAAAACCAGTAAAATGCTGATTCATGTTAGACGGCTCACTCTCTCAGAGCCAGTGTTTCATTTTTCTTATCTGCTGTGATTTCAGTATAAATTCTAAGCCCGCCTAGTTAACATTGGGACTGTTCATGCAACTCTGTACACAGACAGATTTGTATTTTCCATTCCTCCTTTTGCAAAAGATGTCTCTGAATTCTTTTTTCCTTTTTCCTTAAATAAATCACCAAAAGACATCTGTTGTTTTCTCTCAAACTTATTCCACAATAATATATTTATTTTTTCAACCACATTGTCAAATAAAAAATGTTATTGCCCTTATAGATGATTTACATTCGTCATTACTAATTGACATTAACAAAAGTGATGAGTTTTATTTTTGTTGCATTTACCATTCTTTGCATTGATTCATTAGTCTTCCTTTTTTGTGGCCTTTGAAACACAAAATAAAAATCTATTATCTCTTCACAAAGACATTTTAATTTATTATCAAAATAGATGATGTACTATAGTATAGATAGAGTGAGACTAATATGAACGTTATCATTTAGCAGTTCAACAGAAAACAGGCCCCTCTCAGCTGAAACAACCCAATGAGTTAAGAAACAGTGGTTGAATAAATATATCTGTCAGATGTACTTCGACACATAGGAGTGTGAACTACATACTACACTCATTTATCTGCTGCTAATACAGCTACTACAGGTCTAACAACTGGAGCTCTTGACTTTTGCACACATATGAATGATGAATGTAAACCTCAGCACTGTTGTGGTCTTTTCTTCCTGTTTCACTTCAGTCACTGACATGGGGATAACTTAATGGTGTTGTTTTTTTTTATACACGACTAAAATGTATAAAAATAATAATAAATAAAAACATAAAAGAGTTTGATGTCCCATCTATAAAACCCTTGTTTATTAGCTTAATGTACTTCCAACGAGTATAAAAGGACTTGTTTGTAGGCTACATAAAAACAATTAAAAGATAAATTTGTGTGTTTCCCTTGTTTTAAAAGTTTCCCTTTGTGGCCACTGTTAGTCTTTTAGACTTTACTTTGAGTCTAAACCAATTATCTGGGAGGTCTTGGTCATGTGCTATGTTATCTACAGAAGCTATGTGACTTGGATCTGTTAAAAAGCAGCAACTTAAAAATACATCTCATCCTTAAACAGACGTCTGGTTTGTACTCTACATTTAAGAGGATGTTTTTTTTGTGCTTTCAACCAATCGCTACAGTTTCCGCTTTTCAAAGGTACCTTAAATGTGTGAAGACATCAAATGTAAAGTTAACAGTCTGTCTTGTACATCAGATGAAACAATGCTTGGACCACTCACTGCGTTTATATTTCTGAGCACATTGTGTGAGTACAGCAGATGTATTTATATTAATTAGCCTTTTTTAAAATATGCATTTTACACTAACTCAATATTTGTCTTATTTCCTCAGCTCAAAGTGCGGATGTTCCTCGTGCGATGCTTGTGATCGTGGCTCAACCTGGTGAAGCTGTTACTCTAAAGTGTCCAGCTTCTTCTGAATACTCATATCGTTCTTTCTGGTTTAAACAGCCTCTCGGACAAACAATGCAAACTGTTGTTGAAACATATATTGAGAGCAAGGTTAGTGAACAATTTAGAGACCAACGCTTCAACATCACCAAACAGGGTGGTCAGCACATTTTCATCATCAGAAATATCATAAAAGAGGACGAAGCAACCTATTATTGTCAAATGATGACTCAATATGGACTTGGATTCATTGACAGCTTCTTCTTAGTCGTAAATGGTAAAACATAATTAATATTTTACATGCTTAAAGTGAACTTTTTTTTATATAATTCTTTTGAAGAAAAGGTTAAAAAAGGCACCTGGACTAGGTTTTCAAGGTTAAAACATTTAATTTCTTACACCAGGAGACTTTATCAATTCTTAGATCAAGAGAGCTGTGCTTTCTCTGCCTTAACCTTTTCTTCAAGATGACCTGGATGAATGAGAATCTTCACAGACGAGTATTCTTTTGATGACTTTCATTTTATTAACTCTATCAACTCTTTTGTTTTTAAACAGATGAGAGAAATCCACAGAAGTGTGTGAGTGTGAGACAAAATCCACCCTCAGCGTCAGTGCAGCCAGGAGGCTCAGTGACTCTTCAGTGCTCACTTCTGTCCAAGAACAACAACGTGGACGAAGAGCAGTGTCCACATCAACAGAACGTGCACTGGTTCAGAGCTGGATCTGTGGAAGCTCACACTGGAACAATCTACAAATCTAAAAACAACAGTTGTGTCTACAGTCTCTCCAGAACTATCCGAGGCTCCTCTGACGATGGGACGTACTACTGCGCTGTGTCCACATGTGGACAGATTCTGTTTGGTGAAGGAACTCGAGTGGAGACAAGTAGGTCTTTAAATGTACAGATATTATACATTTGATATTTTATAAATTCTTAATTTCTATCAAAATTGTATCTTTAGAGCAAAGTGGAGGTGACTTGGAGGTGTCTGTAAACCAACTTATCTTTGCTTGTATTAGAGCATTTTACAAATTATGTTTTTGAACATAAAGCCTTCAGACAATCACAGGACACTCAAACAAAACTACTACAAAACAGGTGTGGTCTCAGGTTTATTTAGGAGTAAAACATCAATTTGACTTATACTTACTGATTAACAATAAAGAGATCAATTAGAACAATTATTTCAAGGTTTTGACCATACTTATGTTGCTCCAGCAAACTCTGTGTACACACCAATGTGTGCATGTGTGCACTTTTACACACTAAGTCCACAACTAGTCTGATTTTTTAAAGAACTGGGTCAAACAGCATAAGATTGTGTCAAAAAGGTTGAGTTTACAGGGCTCCAGTTTGACGCTCGTCAGAACAAAATTGACCGTAGTATTTCTTCCAATTACATGAAAAATATTTTTGTGTTTGGCCTGTGGCCCACAGCCCACAGCCCACTAATACATTTCCGTTTTGGCACTCTGATGGAAAAAGTTTACACACTACACACTATAATGCAATGTAATATCCAACAAGATATAAATATTTTGACTTCATAAACTTTTATATTGTTTAACTCTTACCTTTTTTAAACAATAACCAAACAAAGTTTTAGCCAACTTTTTATTTTCAACTTTAATGTAGGAAGTGACTAAGCCCTCCATCTTTGCACTATTTCTGACTCTACTGACTCTAATTGCAATCAGTCTCTACTAAAACACAATTCAAGACACAATTTTAGACTTAAGCTTATTTTAGTTAACAATTATAAAATTAGCTAAAAACAAAATAGATTTTGCAATGTGTTTTTACCATCCCGAACACTTGATTCAAATAAATAAAAATCTTGTTTTTCCCTGTGTCTTGAGGATATAGTTAGAATTTATGTTGAATTCCATTGTACCATTTTTCTTCTTGTAGAGAATTAGAGCAGGTTAATTTAACCCAAATACCATGTAATGGATTAAAATTAGATAACAAAATTAAATACAAAAGGTAGGTATGCAACTTTGATAAATACATCTTTTAATTAAAAAAAGCTTGATTGTAAACTTTTGATTATTTCAAATGACACTATAAGATCCACCGCAAAGAACATCGAGACAACGTGTGCCAGAACTACTTGACATATCTTGATTTTGTCTCTTGGAAAATTTGGCATCCAATTACATTCTTTATCTTTTTTTTTTCCTTTTTTTACTAAATGCAGAAACAGAAACCTTGCCAGATCCTTTTCCAGGCCAGGACCCTGTGACCATGGCTCTTGGAGTCCTGTTGGCCTGCTGTGTGGTCGTGATCATCGTCCTGTGTGTCTGTCTAAAGCGAGGAAGAGTTTGTGAGCATTGTAAAGGTGAGCTAGTATATCATGTTATAAAAAGGTGTTAGCTTACCATTGCCTCATATATTTATAGCATCACTGTCATTAACATGTAGAGCGCTGTGTTAGTTGTTAGGAGAGCACTGGGCACAAATCAAGGCTTTGTGAAGCTTTCTGAGACATCAGTTATTAGCAAATACACAAACATGATCAGATTAAGAAAATAAACACTTTTACGTTTAAAAATAAGTAGGCCTATGGTGTTTTAAGCAAGCCGCATCTTTGCCGTTTCCTCATGTTCAGTGAAGGCAGTCTGAAAATAATAAAGTAATTTTAACCCCCAATTCACACCGAATGCTTTGCTTCACGTTACGGCACCGTCTCGTCTCAAGCTTGTAAACTTTCTATTTTAGTCAGTTTGACAGTTCCCCTTCTGCGTCTCCGAAGCTTCTCGATGCAAGTTGATATCTTGGGCGTCTATTTTTTGAGTGGCTCAGTGTCAATCTGGCGAACTACGCCGGAAAGTTTTATCACTGTTTAGTTTGATGAAGTTTGTGGTGAACCAGGATTTAATTTCAGAGAGACAGTTGATTAGGGAGGAGGGTGATAGTGAGGAATTAGGTTTGTTTGAGAGGTAGAGCTGGGTGTCGTGTAGCAGTGAAAGTCAATGTGATGTTTGTGAAGATGTGACCAGGGGAGAAGGTAGATGAACAGTAGGGGTCCTAGTACTGAGCCCTGAGGTACACCTGTAGTGATGGGGACAGGATGGGTGAAGGATTTGAGCTGGGTGCGTTCTGAGAGGTAGGAGTGGAACCAAGTGAGGGCTATGTCTGTGATGCAGAAAGAGGAGAGTCTGTTCAGAAGAATGGAATGTGAGATGACTGCAGTTAGATCAAGCAGAAGGAGGATGGAGAGTGAGCTGGAGTAGGCAGAGAGGAGAAGGTCAGTTATTTTAAATATTGGTATTGCATTGATACTGGTGCTTTCATATCAATATTTCAGCTTTTGTTTACATTTGTAAACATTATTCAACGTGAAAGGATCTAGGGATGATGTGTTAGAAGTGTGGCTCTGCATCCATTCATGCTTTCCAGCAGGCGCCAGGCGCCCTTAACCCTGGCCCCTTTCCATGTGCTCGACTGAGAGCGAACTGCCATGTGACTCAGCAGCGGCAAAAGTGCAAAGAAAGAGCTCAAGCAGCAACAACAAACAAGAAGCATGGCAGCAGATAGAAAACAGAGGCCTGGGTGGAGTTATTTTACAGCAGTTGATAAATATGTAGCAAAATGCGTGCAAGAAGGTTATTAGATACTGTGGCAACACAAAATACTTATTCAAACACATATGAATTGAAAGCTGGCACAATCACGTATGTCAGAAGAAATGTAATTTGGAAAAATCATTTTGTGTATAGTTTCAGTGTATAACCAAAACACAACATTTTCTTATTAAATAATACTTTGATGTGGGAATAAATAATGTGGTATCATGTATGCAGATATTATTGCTAATAAAAGCTGTTTACAGTATAGTCAGAGGACAAAGAATTCATAGAGAAAAATCATTTTTGCTAAATGTAAATAGGGTTGGTATCAGTAACGGCACTATTAGCACAGTACTTTACTTGGTATCGATTAATACTCAAAATGAAGGTATTGTATAGCTCTAGCTAGAAGTGGATGTAAAAAAAACTTTTGAGGATTTTATAAGAAGACTGAGGCTATAAGAGGAGAATAAATTGCATAAGATCAGCCAAGTAAGTGAATACAGAAGTTTTCAGTGTTGTACTGGGCTATGGCTGGCTACCTCAAGGTTTAATTCTTCATGCAAGACAAGGGTAGGCCCAGCATGAATATAGCCTATGCAGTGTTCCTTTTCCAGGGCTAGGATAGAGATCACTGTCTTCTACCAGCCCTGCAGCATGTAGCATCATACCCAGTCCACTGCAGGATCTCAGCTTTCGTAGTTTGGCAATTACTTAAAGGTGCATTACAGAAGTTTCAGTGGTTCAAATAACATTTATTCTAACTCATACATGCATCAGCAACAGCCTGATGTGCAGAGAGAGCCAAATGAATGACCTTAATTTGCTGCGGTTGTCTCTGTAAGTCTGTACAGTGAATGAAATGATAAGGTTTTGTGATCGGAACTCAAGCACTGTTTCAGCGGACGTGACGTTACCTGGTTTTCACTTCCTGATTTGCCGCCTTAAGTAAATTAAGCAACACTAGAATCAAAGTTGAAAATTTATCCTGCAAACACAGGAAAGAGACTCCAGCGCATTTGAAACTGGCAGATTCTTCTTTGGTCTTTGATTGTTTATACAAGCGTGCGCACACTGTACACGCATGACACTGGATGCAATACCGCTAACGCCAGAGGTGGCACACTAGTTCAAACACTCAAGATCTTCGTAATGCTCCTTTAAGTCACCCAAATATTACAAAACAGAATTTATTTGAAAACAGAAAATAAGCATTAAATAACCAAAGAACAAAACCTAGTATTTAATAAGGTTTTGATATTTAGATAATTTTTCTGTGTGTTTTTGTGATTTACAACTTTTAATCAAAATTTTTTATAAATATAAATTTATATTTATACATTTTTTTTGTGATTTTTTTCAAGTGCGTGCTTAGTTTAAGCCTTATTGCATTGGGATTCACATTTATTTGGGAAGTTTGTTTGTAGTAGGCAATATATTGCTAGGCTATAACATAACTTTATTGTCAAAAAGCTAACAAATTACTAATTCTTACAGGTTTATTTCAAAGCAGAAAACATAAATAAATGACTAGTTTTGCACTTGGACAAAACAAAAAACATGGTGATTATTTGTGGAAGTCCAATCAAAAGTATAATCTTTTGAGTGGAATTGGCTGGGGCTTCTGCTTTAGCGTGCACAGTGCTGGATTATTTCCACCAGCGGTGTGGTTTGTGTGTGTAGGACACAAGGAGAGAAAATGTCTTAGCAGCAGTTAATCTATGCTGCATTTTATATCATTTAGTTTATTTGGTGTCTAGGGGTCTCATTTATTTAAAGCTTGAACTGGCTCAAAATGAGGCTGAAAGTTGCGTGTGCCACCTTCCACACCTGTAAAAAACTATAGACGTGAAATCAGCTCTGACCCTGCCGTAAGCACATTCTGGAGACTTGGCACAAAGGCAACCTAAATGGCAGGTGATAAACTGAAGCAGGTTATAAAAATGACTGTTTGATGTGCGTTTGATATTGTTTTATTAATTTTTATTATGTAAACGGTCGCTGGAGCCATGCATGTTTGCTGGAGGCAAGGCAAGGCAAATTTATTCATATAGCACAATTCATACACTGGGTAACTCAAAGTGCTTTAAAGAAATAAAATACAACTTAGAAGATTTAGATTTAGAAACATAAGAAAATTTAAAAACATTATAAAAGAAGAAGAAATAAAAAACACTTTAAGTTGTAGTGTAGGCGGAGCTAAACAGGAAGGTTTTTAACCTCCCCTTGAACATTGTTAGAGTTGAGGCTGTTCCAGGTTTTTGCTGCATGAAACTTAAACACTGCTTCACCCTGTTTAGTTCTAACTCTGGGCACGAGCAGAAGGCCTGTCCCAGATGTTCTCAGAGTCTGAGGAGGCTCATAAGCAACTAGCATTTCAAAAATATATTCTGGTGCTAAACCATTTAAATACTTGTAAACCAGCAGTGCTGTTTTAAAGTCTATTCTCTGAGCAACAGGAAGCCAGTGCAGAGATTTTAAAACTGGACTGATGTGGTTGTACTTCCTGGTGTTAGTTAGAACCCGAGCAGCAGCGTTCTGAATAAGCTGCAGCTGTCTTAACCCTCGTTTTGAGAGACCAGTGAGCAGGCCGTTACAATAATCTAACCTGCTGGAGATAAAAGCATGAATATGTTTCTCTAAGTCTGGTTGAGACATTATCACTTTGACTCTGGAAATGTTTTTAAGGTGATAAAATGCAGATGATGCAGTTGACTTAATGTGACTCTGGAAATTTAAGTCTGAGTCCATGATGACCCCTAGATTTCTAACCTGATTTTTAGATTTTAGAGAAAGACTCGAGGTGACTGCTGACACTTTCTCTTTGTTTCTGTTCCCAAAAGATGATTAGTTCAGTCTTGTTTCTGTTCAGTTGGAGAAAATTATTTTGCATCCACATGTCAATCTGTTATCTGCAGTGACACAGTGAATGGATTGTTCCATTTTCATCTGCTGTGAGTGAAATGTAAATCTGAGGGTCATCTGCATAATTATGGTATGATACGCGCCACAGCTGTGTATTAACTGGCCTAAAGGAGGCATGTAAAGATTGAATAATAGAGGTCCCAAGATAGACCCCTGGGGAACCCCACATGGCAGGGCCATTTGATCTGATACACAGTTACCAACTGAAACAAAGTACTTCCTGTCTTCAAGATAGGCCTGAAACCCTTTAAAAGCAGTTCCAGAGATACCTATCCATTCCTCTAATCTTTGTGACAGGATTTCATGGTCCACTGTATCAAACGCAGCACTCAAATCCAACAGAACTAAGACAGAGAGTGTTCAGTGTTCAGAGGGATGTCTTTTGTGACTTTGATAAGTGCAATCTCAGTGGAGCTGTGCACGTTCACTGGAGTGCAGTGGCTCTGCGCCTGGTCCTGTTGTGGAGCACAATGTAACATGAAGCAGGTCTGATCCCGATGAATCAGAGTCTGGATTTTTGAAATAACTATTGCACATGATCCTGAGCAGCTTCAAATGCTCCATTTTAAGAAGCGCTGCCCGCCCCCCTCCCGCCACACACTCACTTTTTTTTGTCAGCACCCCCTTCTCAAAATATGTTCCCCCAGCATTAATATCCAGTTATTATTATAGTGCTTTAATATTATGGATGTTTTATTTTGTAGGTGCTCCTGATTCTGTCAACCTACAATATGACATGTCAACTAAGAATCAATCAGAAACTTTGGTAAGTAAAACACCATCTGTTTATTAATGTAATTTAAAACGTGATTAAATAAAAAAGTTATTTAAAAAAAAAAAAAAAAACACAGTCAGCTTAACAACAAGTGTTGTAGATCTAATGTGAAAATAGTTTTAAACTGTTATTATGTTGTCATATGAATATTCACAGGCTGGAGGAGCGGCAGACATGAACTACGCAGCAATCAATTTTTCTTCAAGGAAAGTAAAACAAAGCAAACCAAGACTGGAGCCGGACTGTGTGTACTCCGCCATTAAATCAGATCCCCACAGCCAACAAAACTCATCCTAAAACAATTAATCTGTGTATCTCCTGTTACAAGAACATCAAAACTGTCCCTTAAAGATACTGTTAACACTTTTTTGCCTTCTCCTCATTTCTACTCAGTTTATACAAAACCTGCTTGCAACAGGAAAAGTGGGCTCGAAAATCGGGCTGTTTGCAGTTCTGTTTTGTAATATTTTTGATGATATGTGTTTTATTTCTGTGTACTTATGCATGTATTCCTATTATGTACCTTATGGTTTATATTTTGTATGGTTTATAATCAAGTATAGGATATTCTATTAATACATCTAGAAGCATTTTAATAGAAAAGAGAAAACACAGTCAAACATGATTAGTATAATGTGCACACACACATACAGGGACGATCTGGTCAAGATAACATGGGCGCCTGGTATAAGGGGTTACTGGGGAACTAGGACAAAGGTTAGAAGGACTGTCCTGTCTTCACTAGAAGGAGCGGGTCTTCTATCCCCCTGAGGAGAAATCGTAAATTTGTAAACTGTTATGTGGAAAATGTATAAAAATTCAAGTTTGGTGTGCAGCCCTTTAGTAGAGCTGGGGATAGTCTACTAGTGGTTACAATAAAGATTCTATGGAGTTGAACTGCTCATGAGTTTCTTGCTTATGGTGTTTTGATGACTGGACTTCATCTAGACCACTGCCTACTTTCTACAACAAAGTCTGGATCAAACACAAAACAACTGCTTTGCACATCATTTTCAATATAATGTGTATTTTATATACAACAGTAAGTACAACCTTAATCTGTCTAGATGTATACGTTATTGATACTTTACATTTGTCATACCAAGTTTTTATGAACAAAAGTGATTTATTTTGCTTTTTTTCTTTGTGGCCTCTGATATACATAATACATTAAACCTTAATAACATATTATTATTATTATTATTATTAAGTATTAGGTAGAAACAGTCTTTGGTTAAAAAAATTGAGACTAAACTAAACCTTGTAAGTCAGCTGTTCACCAGTAAACTGTCAGGAACAGGCAAAAGACAGACTAAGAGGGAGGGACATGACATAAACAAGCCCTTCTCAGCTGAAACAACCCAATGAGCAAAGAAACAGTGATTATACATTTGTTGAATAAATACATACTGTCAGATATTTTTTTTACATAGAAGTGTGAATTAAAACTATACCACATTCATTTATCTGCTGCTAACACAGTTACCAAGGGTCTAACAACAGGAACACTTTACTTTTACACAAACAAATGATGAATGGAAAGTAGAGCATTGCTGTGGTCTTTTCTTCCTGTTTCACTTTAGTCACTGATGTGGGGATAACTTGATAGTGTTGGTTATTTCCGGACATGACTAAAGCAAATATAGGGTGTATTTAAAGATTGCAAAAAGACAAAAAATTAAAACAAAAAAGTTTCACGTCTCATCTATAAAACCCCTGTTTATTAGCTTAATGTACTTCCAACGAGTATAAAAGGACTTGTGTGTAGGCTACATAAAAACAAAGAGCAATTTGTTGTGTTTCCCTTTGTTTAAATGTTCCCCTTTGTGGCCACTGTGTGGTCACTTTGAGTCTAAACCAATTATCTGGGTGGTCTTGGTCAAGTTATCTACAAAAGCTAATTGACTTGGATCTGTAAAAAAGCAGCAACTTAAAAAGACATCTCATCCTTAAACAGAGGTATGCTTTGTACTCTACATTTAAGAGGATGGTTTTTGGTGCCTTCAACCAATCGCTACAGTTTCCGCTTTTCAAAGGTACCTTAAATGTGTGAAAACATCAAATGTAAAGTTAACAGTCTGTCTTGTACATCAGATGAAACAATGCTTGGACAACTCACTGCGTTTATATTTTTGAGCACATTGTGTGAGTTCAGCAGATGTATTTATATTAATTAGCCTTTTTTAAAATATGCATTTTACACTAACTCAATATTTGTCTTATTTCCTCAGCTCAAAGTGCGGATGTTCCTCGTGCGATGCTTGTGATCGTGGCTCAACCTGGTGACACTGTTACATTAAAGTGTCCAGCTTTATCTGAATACTCATATCGTTCTTTCTGGTATAAACAGCCTCTCGGACAAACAATGCAAACTGTTGTTGAAACATATATTGAGAGCAAGGTTAGTGAACAATTTAGAGACCAACGCTTCAACATCACCAAAAAGGATGGTCAGCATGTTTTCATCATCAGAAATATCACAAAAGAGGACGAAGCAACTTATCATTGTCAAATGATGACTCAATATGGACTTGGATTCATTGACAGCTTCTTCTTAGTCGTAAATGGTAAAACATAATTAATATTTTACATGCTCAAAGTAAACTTTTTCTTGAGTATTCTTTTGAAGAAAAGTTTAAAGCAAAGACATCTGGACTAGGTTTAAAGGTGAAACCATTTTGTCTCTTACACCAAGAGACTTTAAAACTTTTCAATTCTAAGATCAAATGGTAAGAGAGCTGCACTAGTGTCTTTCTCTGCCTTAACCATTTCTTCAAGATGACCTGGATGACTGAGAATCTTCAAAGACGAGTATTCTTTTGATGACTTTCATTTTATTAATTGACATTTCAGCACTTTTGTTTTTAAACAGATGAGAACAATCCACAGAACTGTGTGAGTGTGAGACAAAATCCACCCTCAGCGTCAGTGCAGCCAGGAGGCTCAGTGACTCTTCAGTGCTCACTTCTGTCCAAGAACAACAACGTGGACAAAGAGCAGTGTCCACATCAACAGAACGTGCACTGGTTCAGAGCTGGATCTGAGGAAGCTCACACTGGAACAATCTACAAATCTAAAAACAACAGTTGTGTCTACAGTCTCTCCAGAACTATCCGAGGCTCCTCTGACGATGGGACGTACTACTGCGCTGTGTCCACATGTGGACAGATTCTGTTTGGTGAAGGAACACGAGTGGAGACAAGTAGGTCTTTAAATGTATAGATATTATAGATTTGATTTGACCCGCCCATGGTAGTCATTTTTTGCAACTGAAATTGCCTGACTGATATAATATTTAATAATTGTCGAGCAAACTTAACCATTGATAAAAGCCTACAGCATTAAAGAGGAGCCTTTGGGTTTTTACATCCCAGAAACAGCTTGGTGCCCTCCCTCGTAGTGCTCACATTAACCTCAAAGATTAAAAGGGTCCTAAAAAATAAGCCAGTTTATGTACATTTGTGCATGTGTGCACATTTACACACTAAGTCCACAACTAGTCAGATTTTTAAAGGGCTGGATTAAACAGCATACGTTTAGGTCAAAAAGGTTGAGTTTACAGGGCTCCAATTTGAAGCTACCTCGTCAGAACAAAATGGAGCGTAATATTTCTTTCAAATTCATGCAAAAGATTTTTGTGTTTGGCCCATGGCCCACTAATACATTTCAGTTAAAAGTTTTTACACACTACACACTATGATGCTATGTAATGTCCTACAAGAGGCAAAGAGTTTGACGTTTATATTGTTAAAATCTTCTTTTAATTATCAACTTTAATGAAGGTAGGTGGCTAAGTCACTAAGCGGCAGTAGCTAAGTGGGTAGCGGCTGTCCTTTAACCGGAGGGTGTGCGGCTCTAGCCTGGTTCTACCAGACTCTCGTACATTTCATTTGTACAGAGAGTCTGGCCTCGCTCCATTGACAAGCGTTTACTTCCTTGTATGCGGGAACTCTGTTGAAGTTTAAAACTATTGGATCTGCCCAGAGTCACTCAGGATCTGCCATAGCCAATCGCTAACGTGTGGTCGTGACGTATATCATGCGCCGAAACCGACTGGAAACAACAAGTCACTCCCTCTGTTCGCTGATTGGTCCTACAAAAAATTGATTTCTGGAAACCTAAGAATATACAGCGATCCCAGACTAAGTACTAAAGCGAAATGAAATTGAGCGGAAGTACGTAGGAGGGCGGAGCCAGGCTAGTGCGGCTCGGTCCCTGCTCGAAACATACCAAAACTTGTTAAAAATCTTGTTTTTTCCTGGGTCTCAGGGGGATATTGTTAGAATTTATTTTAAAATCCATTACAATCAATGAATCATTCTTATCTTAAAAAATGAATTCAAGGCCATCTTTATATTCACTTTCAGAATCAGAAAAGTCTAAATTGATTTCTTAATTTATACTCATATTCGAATACTTCCTCTTCAACATTACTGTGTGCCTGACTCTTGTTAAATATGAGCTTTAAATCCCTCTGACAGCTAAATCTTCTGGTCATACTGAGGGTGTGTGATGTTGTTATGGGAATTGTACATCTCCATTAATGTTATATATTATGCTCTCACTCCTGCTCCAGTTCACATGCTTATCCACACACAAGTACATCTAATCATTGTACAGGGACACTCTGTCCTTTACACTTAGACACACATCTATGACTGACACGTCAGCTCAATACACGTCCATCCACAACCCTGGAGCTGGGGGCATAATGTAAACCTATAAAGCCTCATGTATTGTTTACACCTTTAAGCAAAACCTTCCACGCACCATTGTTCATGTGTGTCCGTTTTGCTTCTCTTTGCAAAGATTAAACCTGTCTATTATTGTCAAATCCTATGCCGTCTCCATCGTCTGCTCATTTAATCTGTAACCAAAATTCTCTTAACAGATGTAGAGGTATTTATCTCTTTTGTCCCAGTCCCCCTGATGTCCCGGTGCGAGGTGTAGTGTGAGAAAATGTCTGATCTTTAGAATGTTGGAATAACTTTCTGAACAAGTGGTTTGCAGAATGACATGAGCGCAGGAAAGTGTGAGGAGACAGTGTTTAGTTTAGTTTATAATAATGTAACGTTATCTATGTGCATGTGTGTGTCTCTTTGTATGTGAGTCAAACTGACCTAAAGACAAGAAGGCTGTAAATGTGTGGGGTGTTGTAGTGAGTGTGCTCAATTATTAGTTCTTGGCTTGTACACGTTTATCACAAAGAATAAGAAAAAATATTGTACAATTTTTTTCTTGTGAAAATTGGAACAGGTTAATTTAACCTGAATACCATACAATGGGTTAAAATAAAAACCTTTTAACATAATGAAATTCAAAGCGTAGGTAAGCAACTTTGATAATTACATCTGTTAATTTTTAAAAGCTTGATTGTAAACGTTTGATTATTTCAACAACTTGACTTATGTTGATTTTGTATCTTTGAAAATCTGACATCCAATAACATCCTCTGTATTTTTTAATTTTTTTTTTTTTTACTAAATGCAAACAGAACCCTTGCCAGACCCTATTCCAGGCCAGGACCCTGTGACTGTGGCTTTTGGAGTCCTGTTGGCCTGCTGTGTGGTCGTGAGCGTCCTGTGTGTCTGTCTAAAGCAAGTTTGGGAGCATTGTAAAGGTGAGCTACTCTATTATGCTATAAAAAAGTGTTAGATTGACTATTGCCTCTTATATTTGATAGCATCACTGTCAGTAGCACCCCTGAGACCAGTGCTGTGTTGGTTGTTAGGAGATACTGGCACAGGAGCTCTGGGCACAGATCAGACTTTGTTAAGCATCTGAGACATTAGTTAATTAGCAATTACACAAACATTATCAGATTAAGAAAATAAAAACCTTGGAAAACACAGGAAGTAGGCACCAAGTTTTAAAATAAACTTTCACCACACTTTCAAAATTAACGCTCACTAAAACATAGCATTGAAATAAACATTGCATCAGTACTTTAGTCAATGCTGTGCCATGCACAACGAAGATTATTTTTGAGGTTGAGTATAAACACGTGTCAGTTTTTCTTTGTCTAGCTGCAGTTAAGCCCCCTTTGTGCCCTCCATCTTGTTCAGTTTGTATTCACATGGACGTGAATAACAACTGAGCAGTGGCTCTGCGTCTGGTCCCGTTGTGGAGCGCAGTTTAAAGTCAAGCAGGACTAATCCTGATATATCAGAGGCTAGATTTATGAAAGAACTAAATATGTTTCCGTGGCTATAATATCCATTATTATAGTGCTGTAATATTGATGATTGTTTTATTTTGTAGATGATCCTGTTTATATCAATAGTCCCCAGTATGACATGTCAGCTACGAGTCAGTCAGAAACTTTGCAAGTAACACACCAATCTGATTGTCATTTAGGATGCAATCGTGACTTAATTCAATTATTAATTTTCTACAAATTATTACATGTACAATCAATACCCCTCACAGTGTGTTAAAATGATTACTGGATTTACATTTAGTATAATTATTTATGTATAAAACAGTGTGTCATACACATGTATATTCACAGGCTGGAGGAGCTGCAGTCAAAACCAGACTGGAGCAGGACTCTCTGTACTCCACCTGTGTGTACTTTGCCGTCAGAGCAGATCCCCACAGCCAACCAAACTCCTTCTAAAACTATCTTTGCATCTAATTCTTTGCGAATGTGGAATTTGCAATTGCTCAGCACAGTAGCTGGTTTTCTTTCTGGTAATGTGTTAATGTTTTAATACTGGCTGAATTTGACCAATACCAGGAATAAGAACACCAAAACTGTCTCCTTACAGCTACTGTTAATACTTGCATTAGAAAAAGTGGGCTCATAAATTGGGCTTCCTGCAGTTTATCCATTGTTGGACTTCAACTAAACTACTGCTTTCTTCTAGCACTAAGTCTGGATCAAACCCAAAACAACTGCTATTTCATCATTATTCAATAGGATGTGTTTTTTACAGAACAACCATAATCTGTATATATATATATATATATATATATATATATATATATATATATATATATATATATATATCTTAATGTAAGTGGATTAGGATAAAAACATCTTCTAAATGTAAATGACTAATTCACATGAACATGAGTTTTGTTTCTGTTGCATTTACCATTCTTTGTAGTAATGTATCAGTCTGCTTTTTCTTTGTGGCCTTTGATGCACAAAATAAAGATTCATTATCTCTTCAAAAACATTTTCTTTAATAATCAACATAGATAATGTATTAAAGTATTAGGTAGAAACAGTTGTTGACTGAAAAAGTAGTCTTCCAAAATTCCAGAATAAAAGCATAAGTAGTTGGACTAATATAAACCTCAGCAGTTTAATAAGTACATCTGTCAAATGTTCTTCTACACACAGGAAGTGTAAATTAAAAACATACCACACTCACTAACACAGCTACGAAGGGTCTTACAACAGGAGCTCTTTACTTTTGCCCAAACGAATGATGAATGCAAAGTTCAGCATTGTTCTGGTCTTTTCTTCCTGGTTCACTTTAGTCACTATATACCTTCATAACGTGACAGTGATGGTTATTTCCGTACACAACTAAAGCAAATGTATGCTGTATTTTTAAATGTAGGGTGTTTTAAATTTTTAATTGCAAATAAATTAATAAAAATGAAAGAGTTTGACATCCCATCTTTTTTTTTATTATATCCTTTATTTGAACAGGTAAAAAACTCATTGATATTAACATTCTCTTTTCCAAGAGTGACCTGGTCAAGATGACAGCATATACAATCTACATACATCTATAAAACCCATGTCATCTGCTATGTTTTCTACAAAAGCTTTTTGACTTAGATTTGTTTAAAATCAGCAACTTAAAAATACATCTCATCTTTAAACAGAAGTCTGTGTACTTTACAGTTAGGGGGATGGTATTTTCGTGCTTTCAGGCAATAGCTACATTTCCTCTTTTCAAATGTATCCATTGTCCATAAAATATTGGGACATCGACACAATTCTAATCTTTTTGGCTCTATACACCACCACAATGGATCTGAAATGAAATGAACAAGATGTGCTTTAACTGCAGACTTTTAGCTTTAATTTTAGAGTATTCATTCATTCATTCATTTTCTACCGCTTTGTCCTGTTAGAGGTCGCGGGTGACTGGAGCCTATCCCAGCAGCTTTGGGCCTGAGGCGGGTTACACCCTGGACAATGGCCAGTTAGTTGCAGGGCTAACATATAGAGACAGACAGTGACAGACAACCATTCACTCTCACATTCATTCACTAGGGACACTTTAGAGTAGCCACTTAATTACGGTGTAGGAATTACAACAGTTTGTGTATGTGCTTCCCACTTTTTAAGGGACCAAAAGTAATGGGACAGATTAACAATCATAAATCAAACTCACTTTTTCAGTCCTTGGTAGCAGTCAGATCATCAATAAAAAACAAGAGAACCAGTTCCAGTGGCAGCCATACATGCCCACGCCATGACACTACCACCACATGCTTCACTGTTGATGCTTTGGATCATGAGCAGTTCCTTTCTTTCTCGTGCACGTCAGTTTCACTTTTCTGCATGAGACACATCAGATGTTGAAATCCCAGACGAGCCCCAAATGTTATAGGAATATTTTATATCCTTATATTTAATAACCAGAGAGACACGGAGACCGATTATAATTTAACAAGCCATGTCTAGGTTTTAATCCTTGCAAGGAGAAGCAAAGCAGACACCGTAACAAAGGTACAGCGAGAGGTTTGCTTAAAGATGTAAACATAACATGAGATTATATACAACACAGTGACGTCCTTGGTGAGAGGCGTTCACAATGGTCCAGGTGCAGAAGTCCCGTGACAAGCCATGTCTCAGTATAGTTATGTCTACTCCATGCTTGGATTAGCACGAAGGACATGACATGAATTTGACATGACCTGAAGAGAACTATAAGCCCCCAGTAACTCTAAACATTATAATTAAAATTCTTATAACACTGGTGAAGTCTTCTCTTAATTGTTGACTTTGATACACATACACTCACCTAAAGGATTATTAGGAACACCTGTTCAGTTTCTCATTAATGCAAAAATCGAATCAACCAATCACATTGCAGTTGTTTCAGTGCGTTTAGGGGTGTGGTCCTGGTCAAGACAATCTCCTGAACTCCAAACTGAATGTCAGAATGGGAAAGAAAGGGGATTTAAGATATTTTGAGAGTGGCATGGTTGTTGGTGCCAGACGGGCCGGTCTGAGTATTTCACAATCTGCTCAGTGACTGGGATTTTCACGCACAACCATTTCTAGGGTTGACAAAGAATGGTGTGAAAAGAGAAAAACATCCAGTATGCAGCAGTCCTGTGGGCGAAAATGCCTTGTTGATGCTAGAGGTCAGAGGAAAATGGGCCGACTGATTCAAGCTGATAGAAGAGCAGCTTTGATAGAAATAACAACTTGTTACAACCGAGGTATGCAGCAAAGTATTTGTGAAGCCACAACCTTGAGGCGGATGGGCTACAACAGCAGAAGACCCCACCGGGTACCACTCATCTCCACTACAAATAGGAAAAAGAGGTGACAATTTGCACAAGCTCACCAAAACTGGACAGTTGAAGACTGGATAAATGTTGCATGATCTGATGAGTCTCCATTTCTGTTGAGACATTCAGATGGTAGATTCAGAATTTGGCGTAAAAAGAATGAGAACATGGATCCATCATGTCTTGTTACCACTGTGCAGGCTGGTGGTGGTGGTGGTGGTGGTGGTGTAATGGTGTGGGGAATTTTTTCTTGGCACACTTTAGGCCCCTTAGTGCCAATTGGGCATCGTTTAAATGCCATGGCCCACCTGAGCATTGTTTCTGACCATGTCCATCTCTTTATGACCACCATGTACCCATCCTCTGATGGCTACTTCCAGCAGGATAATGCACCATGTCACAAAGCTCGAATCATTTCAAATTGGTTTCTTGAACATGACAATGAGTTCACTGAACTAAAATGGCCCCCACAGTCACCAGATCTCAACCCAATAGAGCATCTTTGGGATGTGGTGGAATGGGAGCTTCGTGCCCTGGATGTGCATCCCACAAATCAACTGCAAGATGCTTTCCTATCAATATGAACCAACATTTCTAAAGAATACTTTCAGCACCTTGTTGAATCAATGCCACGTAGAGTTAATGCAGTTCTAAAGGCGAAAGGTAGCCAAACACAGTATTAGTATGGTGTTCCTAATAATCCTTTAGGTGAGTGTACACCTAGGCAAGGCAAGGCAATTTTATTTATATTTAGCACAATTCATACACTGGGTAACTCAAAGTGAATTTACAGGAATTAAAGACAATTTACAAGATTTAGAAACATAAGAAAAAATTAAAACATTATAAAAGAAGAGTGCAGGTGGTAAAGGTGATAAAATGCAGATGATGTAGTTGACTTAATTTGACTGTGGAAATTTAAGTCTGAGTCCATGATGATCCATGATGATTTCTAACTTGATTATTAGATTTTAGAGAAAGAGACTCGAGGTGACTGCTGACACTTTCTCTTTGTTTCTGTTCCCAAAGATGATTAGTTCAGTCTTGTTTCTGTTCAGTTGGAGAAAAGAATTTTACATCCACACGTCAAATGTCCATTCCTCTAATCTTTGTGACAGGATTTCATGTCCACTGTATTAAACATCACACTTAAGTCCAACAGAACTAAGACAGAGACTTCAAACGGATGTCAATATGTGACTTTGATAAGTGCAGTCTCAGTGCTGTGATGGGGCCTGAATCCTGGCTGAAAAGTATCAAAGAAGTTGTTAAGTAATAGAAAGTGATTAAGTTGCTGATATACAACGTTTTCAATGACTTTCCCTAAAAATGGCAGGTTTGATATGGGCCGATAGTTGTTGAGCACTGTAGCATCAAGACTGCTCTTCTTTAGGAGAGGCTTAATGACAGCAGTTTTTAAGGCCCTTGGAAATGTTCCAGACTGTAAGGAATTATTGACTATAACAGTGAGTTGTGGTAACAAACTGCTTATTACTGATTTTAGAAATCTAGTGGGTAAAACATCGAGACAGCAGGTGGATGAACTCAGGCTGGAGACAGACTTTTCAATTGTTCTGTCATTAATGGGTGTAAAATGTGTAAACTCAACCAAAGGTCTCCTATGTGGCTGCAGTGTTGTTGTATGCCCTTTGGACTGTAGCATGTTTAATGTCTTGAACCTTGTCGTTGAAAAACAACGCAAACTCATTGCATTTAGTGGTGGAAACTAATTCTGAAGGAAATGGAGCTGGAGAGTTTGTTAATCTGTTCACTGTAGCAAACAGGACACGTGAGTTGTTACTGCTGTTGATGAGCTCTGAGAAGAATATTTCTCTTGCTTTTTGCAAAGTTTGATTGAAAACATGCAAATTTTCTTTGTATACCTCATAATGATTTAAGAGTTTCAATTTACGCCATTTTCTTTCGGCTTTTCGGCATTCCCTTTTCTGTGCCCTGACAGTAGGAGCATTTCTCCACGAAGCCTTCTGCTTCTTCCTCATCACTTTAACCTTAACAGGAGCAATGGCGTCCATAACATTTAAAACACCTGAAGTATAACAATTCAACGAATCATCAACTTGACCTGATGAGGCATTTTCAAACCTGATTGCCTCCATAAACTGTGTCCTGGTGTTATCATTAATGTGTCTCTTCTGAACAACTGTAGGTTCTAGGAGGTGGAGGTGGTCTGACAGGGGTGCTTGGCTGGCTGAGGTGGAGAAGTGGTCCTCCTGGGTGGTTTTGGGGGTGGTGTTTTTATGGATGATGATAGTACCTGTGACCTGGCCAAGTTAGGTGTGAGAAGTATCATCTTAATTCCAGATTTTACCAAAATTTCTAGGTGATCTGGAAATCCCATTAGTGAAGACGGGGATGGGACAGAGATGGTGAGGTCCGCAGAAGGTGTTGATGTTACTGGGGGTGGGGGCCATTTCAGTAGTGGAGTGTGTTGATGGTGGTCCAGTAAGAGGAGGATCCTTGGCTGGTGAGGCAGGGGTACTTTCTTCATCCAGTGGCTGATGGCTTGTCAGAGGGCCTTTTCTTCGTTTAAGAGGGTGCCCAGAACCATTTCGGTGTCTCAGGGAGTGCAAGAGATTATTCGTTAGCCTTCTGACCCCTCGTCTGTTTAGGTGCGGGCCCTTTCCTTTAAACAGGTCTACACGATTCCAAAACAAGTCTGAAGTTCCAAAACAATCAGAAGGGAACTTCTGATTCCCCTTCCTGGTGTCAACTGCACCCACGTGTAGCATTAGCTGTTTAATCCCTGTGTGTTTGGACATGACCTGATAAGGGGTGCTGTAATATCAGTGACCATAGCACTTGGCTAGCTGCATGTATCAAAACAACAGTTGTTTATGTCTCGGACAGCACCGTCTCCAAGCTGCAGGATATCTCTGTCCTTTACTGTCTCTGTTTGCCAGGTGCTTTTCCACAGATTCATGTCTAATGTTTTTCATAGAAAAAGTTTTATTTACTCCATGTTTTTCAGTTACAGCAGAGTTTTCTGGTTCATTCGCCTTTAGCTCAGTCATTGGTTGGAATCTGCTTTTTAGCTAGATGTCTGGTGATGCTACATATGCTCTTGTGATGCCAGCATTCTTTTTTCTAATCCAGTGCTGCTTTGGCTGGGCACCAAGTTTATTCCAGGTGGCCTCATGTTGTTTAAGCCTCAGCCTGTGTTTTGGTGTGTCTGCTTGAAAAGAACATGTCCACAGTAAATTGACTATATCTCTGCAACTACAAGGTGTATTTCAATAATTCTGGTGTCAAAATGAAGGGGGCACTTGTAAGATTTCACAGAAGGGAAATTCGAATGTGCAATGGTACAGTTTTAGAATAAATCAAGATGGAAAACAGCAAAATAAACCTAAAAACATACCCGCCTAAAAAAACTCACAATATTTGGATTAATATCCTTTAGATGAAGTCTGTTGAAGCTCAAACACTATTTTAAGTTACACTATTTTATTATGTCAACATTACCTGCACCAAATAAATTTGTTCTAATGTTAAACAAACCAAAACTATTAAGATTTTTTAATTTAATGGTCAGGCGAAGTCTCCATTATAAAGAATAGGGCAGAATTTGCATATTTTGGTACCACTTGTTTTTGTTTGCTTACTGTTTGGTCTGTGTTTGAGAAAAAAATGTAATGGTTTATTTGTGCTTGTCTGAGCTGAGTCTCACAGGTGTGCTGCTTTGCCATCATTTTCTGAGAGTTTTAATCCCTATAGGAAATCATGTAAAAGCAATTTTTGGGAATGACACTGTATCATCCAAGTTTAAATTCACAGTCTTACCACATTGTGTGATCGAGATTGTCTCCTGAAGTCTTCTTTCAGATTCCAAAGCAAAAATCTTTGTTTGTAGTACACTGATTTCCTGTTGATATTTCCAAAAATTTGGGCAGAAAGAAGGAAGTAAAGTCAAGGCCTCTGTTGGCCGATGTTTTGGCTGTGCGTCGAGAGGCTCAGTGGCCTTGCCCTTGAGGGAGGACAGGAAGTCTCAAGGGGATAAGATAAGACCCAGCTCTCAGAGTAACAAGGCGTGCGTCCATTTCGTGGAGTAACCTTGATGTTTCCTATCCCTTGTCAGGCCTGTAATACTCTTCTCTTGATTGAACCCCTTCATATCCGTTAAGCAGCGTAGTAGCACACAGGTCTGACGCCGGTGTTAAAGTCCTTTCTGTATGTCCACAGTCCGTGCTGAAGAATCAGCTTCCTCGGATTGTGTGACTCTTTGATGTAATCCTTTAAACTGTTATTCACATCACAGAAGCACAGTTTATTGGTTCTTAGGAGTCCAGCAGGCAGTAGAATCCAAAAATAAGAGAAAAGTGCGAGAGACAGACGAGACGAAACGAGACAGAGAAGCACACACTGATAAGCAGACAGCAGGAGCAGAGGGAAAAGACGACGCCTTGTCCAAGAGCAGGAAATTAATGGAATAACACACACCTGGCCATGGAACAGTTGAGCAGCCAATTGTTCCATAACTTTGGTCCCTTAAAAGTGGGAGGCACATACAAATACATTGTTCACCTGTATTGGATGTAAATACCCTCAAATTAAAGCTAAAAGTCTTCAGTTAAAGTACATCTTGTTCGTTTCATTTCAAAATACATTGTGGTGGTGTATAGAGCCAAAAAGATTAGAAATATGTTGATGTTCCAATATTTATTGACCTGACTGTACCTTCAATGTTTTAAGACATGAAATGCAAATCTACCAGTCTGCCTTGTACATCAGATGAAACAATGCTTGGACCACTCACTTCATTTATATTTATGAGCACATTGTGTGAGTACAACAGATTTATATAATAAATATATTTATACTAATTAGCATTAAACATTTTTTTACTCATTAATAGTTTTGTTTCCTCAGCTCAAAGTGTAGATATTCCTTGTGTGATTCCTGTGATTATGGTTCAGCCTGGTGAAGCTGTTACATTAAAGTGTGCAGCTACTTCTCAATACTCATATTGTTCTTTCTGGTATAAGCAGCCTTTTGGAAAAACAATCCAAGCTGTTGCTGCAGAACATTTTGAGAGCAAGGTTAGTGAACAATTTAGAGACCAATGCTTCAACATTACCAAACAGGAAAAATAACAGAAATAACACAAAAAAGAACAAAGCAATATTTTATTGTCAAATGGTGGTTAATTGTTTTTTTAACAATTTGATCATTTTCACAGAAGAAAGCAAACCACAGAATTGTGTGAGTGTGAGGGGGCTGTTCTTTCTCAATGTAGCTCTACTGACAACAAGCTTCACCCATGTGCCTTTTCTTCCGCCAGTTGTTTACCGGAACAGAACTATGACATTGGCAACTGAGAGCTCCTAACAGGCAAGTGGTATCACTGGCTAGAGGGAGCAGTACAACAATTTCTGGTATAGATAGAAACAAGATGCCCTGTCTTGACAATTTCAGGACAAATCTGATGTCCCTCCTCAACCAGACCCCATCCTCTTGACTCAGCACGTAATTACCATTCTGACGTGGGAGGTGGAGGGCAAAGTGAAGCAGCATTGGATAGCCAACCTAATCCAACCTGGTGGTTTCCAGTTACAATAAAGTCCATTATAAAGTCCACAACAGGGCACTCTTGTGGTCATGCTATTGAGCCCAATCCTAAACCTACCCCTTCAACTAATAGAGTCTGAGCTGGGGGAAGAATAATGTGCTGAAAGGGCAACTGTCTGAAATTATGAAGGGCCCCAAAATTAGGTATATGCTGATTTGCACACTTGAGTTGAGAATTAAAGGTGCAAAGGCAGCTCAGATTTAGCATTATAGGTACAGCACAACCAGCTTGCCATAAAACCCATTGTAAAGTGACAATGTGGCAGTGTTGATTTTGATTTTGTAATGGGCCGCTTTGACTACTTTAAAACCAGGACATAGATATGGGGCATGGTAAGGTGTTATAACCTGAGAGGTTGCGAGGTTAAGCTGGATTTTAAAAGCAGTTTGAAATTTTTTTTTAGTCAAATGACTTCCTCTTTGACTATTTTGACAACCAGACAACATCGCGTGATGTGTGGGGAGGCCAGCGTTTAGAAGCTACCAAGGTCCAGATTTTATTTACATATATTTATGTTTCATTCAATGTGTTTAACGAATGATCCTAGGAGCTATATTGTCCGGGATAGGTCTGTCACTGTCATTGGGCTTACGGGCCAAATGGCAGTGCAGAGTAACTGCCCTTTTTACATTTACATTTACATTTATTCATTTAGCAGACGCTTTTATCCAAAGCGACTTACATTGTTCTACAGTAATTACCAGTGTTACAGCCACTGGAGGCAAGGTGAGTTAAGTGTCTTGCCCAAGGACACAACGACAGTACTGTGGGGAGAGTGGGAATCGAACCACCTACCTTCCGGTTGAAAGACGACTGCTCTACCCATTGAGCTACTGCTTGGAGTCTCTTGGAGGGTTGCTGGAAAGTGCTCCAACTGGGGACTCCGTCGTTCTACTGGGAAACTTCAAAGCTCAGTTGGGCAGCGACAGCGACACCTGGAGGCCTGTGATTGGGAAGAACGCCCCACCCCGATTTGAACCTGAATGGTGTTCTGTCATTTGACTTCTGTGCTAGTCAGAGTTTGTCCATAACATAACTTAAGGGTGTCCACCAGTGCACGTGGCACCAGGACACCTAGATTGGAGGTCGATGATCAACTTTGTACTTGTTTCATCTGACCTCCTGCTGTATGTCCTGCTGAGCTGTCAACTGATTACCACCTGGTGGTGAGTTGGATCTGATTGCTGGGAAGAAAGCTGGACAGACCCGGCAGGCCCAAACGTACTGTGAGGGTCAGTTGGGAATGTTTGGCCAAGTCCCCTGTCAAAGAAATCTTCAATCGATATTAAAATCGACGCAGCCACTCGGAGCTGTGAACGTGTACACTGAAGGTGCACCAATCGAGCTTGGTTGGCTTGTGGGACTCCTAAAGCAGCTGATAGGTACCAGCAGACCAAGCAGCCTGCAGCCCTGCAAATTCAGGTCTGGGAGGAGTTTGGTGAAGCCATGGAGATTGGTCGGCTTCAAAGAAATTCTGACAAACCGTCCAGTGCCCCAGGAGGGGGAAGCAGTGCTCTGCCAACATTATTTACAGTGGAGTTGGAAATCTGCTGACTTCAGCTGGGGACATTGTTGGGCGGTGGAAGGAATACATCAAGGATCACCTCAACCCCACCAACACGGGCTCCAATAAGGAAGCAGAAGCTGAGGGCTCGGAAGTGGGCTCATCCATCAGCAAAGCTGAAGTCCCTTAGGTAGTTGGGAAGCTCCGGGGGTAGATGAGATACGTCCTGAGTACCTCAAGTCTCTGGATGTTGTGGGGCTCATGCCTCTGCAACATCCTGTGGCGGTCGGGGACAGTACCTCTGAACTGGCAGACCGGGTTGGTGGTCCCTCTTTTTAAGAAGGGGAATCAGAGGGTGTGTTCCAACTACAGAGGGATCACACTCCTCAGCCTCCCCAGGAATATCTATGGAGGCTAGCGGTTACTGGAGAGGAGAATTTGGTCAATAATCCAAACTCAGAAAGAACAATGCGGTTTTCTTCACAGTCGTGGAACACTGATCCAGCTCTCTACCATCTCCAGGGTGCTGGAAGGTCTATGGGAGTTTGCACAACCAGTCCTCATATGCTTTGTGGATCTGGAGAAGGCATTTGACTTTGTCCCTTCGCAGTGTCCTGTGGGGGTGCTCTGGGAGTATGGGGTCCGGGGTCCTTTGCTAAGGGCTGTTCAGTCCCTGTACGACTGAAGCAGGAGCTTGGTTTGCATTGTTGGCAGTAGGTCTGATCCTTTTCTGGTACATGTTGGTGTCCGGCAGGGCTGCCCTTTGTCACTGGTCCTGTTCATTATCTTTATTAACAGGATTTCTTGGTACCAGGGGTCAGAGGGAATCCGGTTCAGGGACCACAGGATCTTGTCTCTGCTTTTTGCAGATGATGTTGTCCTGTTGCCTCCATCAAGCCAGGACCTTCAGTGTGCACTGGGACAGTTTTAAGCTGAGTGTGAAGCAGCTGGAATGAGAATCAGCACCTTCAAGTCCAAGACCTTGGTTCTCTGTCGGAAAAGGGTAGCTTCCCGCCTTCAGTTTGGTGGAGTGGGGAACTTCAAGTATCTTGGGGTCATGTTCACAAGGAGGAAGTGTTAGGTTGACCAGTGGATCTGTGCAGCTTCTGTATTGATGCAGTCAAGGTGCCAAGCTGGAAGGCAAAGCTCTCGATTTACCGGTTGTTTCTACTCTCACCTTAGGTCATGAGCTTTGGGTCTGAACCAAAAGAACAAGATCCCAGGTACAGGCGGTCAAAATTAGCTTTCTCTGCAGGGTGGCTGGGCGCTCTTTTACAGATATGGTGAGGAGCTCAGTCACTCGGGAGGAGCTCAGAGTAGAGCTGCTGCTCCTCAGCTGGCCTGGGAATGCCTCAGTATCCCCCTGGAAGAACTGGAGAAAGTGAGAGGAAAGCATTTTGGAGCATTTTAGATTGTTAAAATAATACTAAATGATTACATTGTGGTATAATTCATTCTGTTAGCTTCAATGCCCTATCATACTCACATTTGTGTTTAAAACATAAAACAACAGAGATCTACAAGCTCTAAGAAACAATTTACACAGACTGTGGATGTAACCTGCTCATTTTGTTCCAACAGATGAAAGAGCTTCTGTCTCTCCTCCTCTGCCTGCTCTCAGTCTCTGACAAACAATAGTTTTATTAACGTTGTGGAATTTAAATATTTAAATAATAAATAATTTAAATATTAGGCGTATTATCTTTATTGTTAGCACTGTTTAGCAAAGTACCTGCTTATTTTCTGCTGATTATTAAGATAAATCCCTTTTGAGTTTCTTCATGAAGAGAGAAGTCTGTCAACACTCAGACTTCACTTTAAAGTTTCTGTTTCAACAAATGTTTTTGCTCTGTCTTAGTTTTTTTTTATCATTATTACAGCAGCTAATTTTACAGATTATCATAATCATTGAGCTTTGCCTCATATTTAGGACAAAGACTCTTGCTTTGTTGTAAACCAGGGAGTTGTGTTAACAGTATCAAAATTAATTTCCTCCTAGAAATTCAGGTCAAGGTTCAGAAAGAAGTCTGATCCAGTGCAAAGACGAGCGATACTCTTTAGATTGGCGGGGACAATTAAGAGTGACTGGTTTTCCAACATCAAAAATTATTATCTCAAATTTAGGATCATCTGTGTAAACGGCAAAATAAATAAAGCCAAAACAAAATTCACATAATTTCTATGGAATGTTATTTAAGATGTTTAAACACTTACCTCCAACATTTTCATGTTGATGTAATAGATGGCACACTGTAGCTGTTTTATAAGATGATGCCTTAATATCTTGATGTCAGAAGGAGGGCCCTTTTGTAGTAATCTGATTGGTCTGCGCTAAGGCACTTTGTACCACCACAGTGGAAATAATGTTGCTCATATTTCCAACTTAACACATGAAAGACAATAGACATGTTTTCATGTTTCACTCACTTTTTTTTAAATTGACTCTGAGAGTAAACTGTAACAACATATTTACAGTGTTTGTGACGTGAATAATGGTCACATGTTACATATCTGAAATATCTTATTAGACCAGTGTTTGCATGTATAATATAATACATTTGTTCTTATATTGTACCATCTTTGCAGAGATGACACAATACAGATTTTAAATAGTATAAAAGTATAAACACAATATCTGATGCATTGTATTTTCTGATAAGCTATAGCATGTGTCTAGTTTTACAAAATAAAGTTAAGCTTTAAGATCCTCTCTAGTCATGCCCCACTAAAAAGAAACCCCATGGCCATATGCTATTTTTTATAATGGAATAAAATGTAAACATTCACTGTCATATATTTGTCATAAGCTACTAAGCCGTTCCAACTCTGTGACAGAGTACCAAGTGAGAACCTTTGGTAAAGAGGTCAGGACTGCTGATGAAAGGCGTAAAGCCAGTACACAGACATACACATTGGATTAATAACATGAGATAAACATTAAATTTATATTTTTAATCCAACTTGCAGTTATAAATTACTAATAATTACCTTAAAATTCTAGGAATCCAGTAATGTGTACATGAATGTTTACACATACAATGTCTCTGAGGTCTAGTCATGGATCTCTTTTATCTTTATTCATTCATTTGAGTTTTAAGGGGTTTGTGTAATTATTGCATGTCTTTGATGTTTTTCATAAAGGAGATGGTTGTGAGGTTAAGGGACAACAGAAGAATATTTCAAAAGTCAGCAGAGCATTTCACTTTAAAGTCAGTTGCATTACTATGGCTCACAAACAGAAAATGATGTGCCTTTTGCAAATGCCTTTGGTAAATGTTTTCTTACACAGAGACAGGAAGTGAAGTGAATCTCATATCATTGCAACAAGCAGCATGCATTGTTGATCTCATATTAGCCAGTTTTGCAACAGTTTTACCCAGATCAATAAAGATATGGGAAATTGCAAAAAGAGTCAAAATCCATTGAGTCTGCAATAACATTAATTTCTAGAACATGTCATGACAGTGATTTTATTGACATAGCCACAAACCTTAAGATGCATTCATGTAGTAACATTGATTGAATAGTACTTAAATGTGAAATGAAATTAAGTGTTTATATTGGCCTTCTTTTTTGCAGATGTTACTTTTTATGATTTGCACAAAGTCTGCTTGACACAATGGCCCTGACTGTGACACAGTGGATGGAAAGTTTACGACTGCTGTTGTGGTTCAGCTTTCAAAATGAGACGTGAATTTTCCTGTCTGTCAGCACGAGTCTTTGAAATGCATCTTAAAAATGTAAATGGTTTCAGAGGTTGGTCAAAGACAGTGAAGGACCTGCTCTGAGCAAAGCTGCTGCATGTGGTTTGACTTTTGTTCACAAGAGAGGTAGTTTGAGTGGTGGAAAACATTGCCTACAGTACACTACAATGACAAAAACTATGGCATAAATTGATTAAATAAATATTAAAATTTACAAAACCTGCAGCCTGAGGCATCAGAAGATTATTTTTAATGGGGACTACTAAGTCTTGCATTTAGTTTGACAGTTTAATCACTTAATATCTTTTGTAACTGTTAGGACAAAAATAACACTGGCAGACCCAAAAGTGCCCACAACAAAGACGCTTATTTGACAGCTAGAAGATGGCTTAAAACAGAGTGGACGGGTCAGGGTTTCAGCCAAACCATGAATAGTGATCAGTGCAGACTGGAGAGAAACAGAAAACTGGAAGCAAATGTTGAGCAGGTGCTGGCTCCACAAACAGAGACTGGAGATGATGAAGAAACAGACAGGTAAGTCCACAAAAACGATGAACAATAGACAGAAACTTGAGTGACAGGACAATCTGTCACTGGAGCAAAGGTCTGCTGGGTCTTAGTACTGCAGAGATGATTACTGGATGAGTGTCAGGTGTGGAGCAAAGCAGGAACAGGATTTAGAATCAGGAATCAGGAGGATTGAGGGTTAGATTTATAATTCAATTTTAAAAGATGAACATGATGCTCGCTCCTGAAAAAAAAGGAGCACCCCCAGTGGTGGACACTGATGTCAACAAGGAAGGCCCAAGGAAATAACCAAGGAAATAGCGTCTTATTATATAGCAAACAGCAAAGAAAATAAAAACAAAGAAAAAAGATCAACAAATTGTGTTGTATTTTTACTTTTATTCATGCCTTCCGGTTTTGTGATGTACAACCTGCCTCTTGACATTAGTCTGGCTTGCCAGTCCCACAGATGTCACTTGCTGGCTTGTGGGTCTGGAGAGCTCAAAAATGATCTTGTAGCTAGGAAACAAAGCTGTTATCACGAGTGTATACATTTTTATTAAGCACACCACTGTTTATCTTTGCCAGCTCTCAATGCAAACTTTGCTGTGCGCTTGCTTCTGCTTCTGCGTCTCTTTGAGCATTCTCCTTGTCCTTGATGTATTTTTTCAACTGTACTGTTTATATATGTCATGGTGTAAGGCTTGACTACTCATTTACAGAATGTTCTTCCCCTGTGCAAGTATATTGTGAGGATGCTCTTATAATAAAGACAGCTAAATGACACCATACAAATCGAGTCTTTAAAATCTCAACAAAAAAATACTCTTTAACCCTTCTTTTTCAGGAATGATGTAAGAAATGATGTTTTGTTGTGCTCCCAGCGGGTTTTGGGAAGAGTTAAAACTACCGGTGCTTTCCTCTCGTAATAAGATGAACTTATTCAAAAAACTCAGTTGTTCTATGTTGCTTAAACTAAAGGAGCAACAAGTGGAGGAAGTATAGAAAACTTGGAGTTACCTTGGAGCTACAGCTGCTCGGTAGCCCTGTAGTCTGGATACTAAACAATAAGTTGACCTCACGTTTATATGAGCTAATGCTGGAGAACTGTCCTAAAAACTATAATAGAAGCTACTTAGCAAATAGTAGATATAACTGTTATTTCAATTTATATATATTAAAAACTGGAAAAGGAAATAAATTGGAGCTCCGCCAGACTGGGAGAACTGTGGTCCATGGTCAAAGCTGGTGGGTATTTTCACAAAGGTTTAAGTCTATAATTATAATTCAACAAGGCATTTAAATAATTTAACTTATGGATATTCAGCAAAACATAGTGGAAACCTAAACAGTCATTTTAAGCTCATCTGGAGAAAGCCATTATTGTGACAGAGCCCCAGCAGGACTGCCTCTATTACCCAGTAGGCTGCACTGAGCTAACCCTGAGGATGAACTGGTCACAGAAGAGGTTTTAACAAATGCTATTTGTAGAAAGTGACCTTCAACTCCTCCAAGTTTTTTTACTGTCAGAGGTCAAAGACCCCAAGATACTTGAACTCCTCCACTTGAGGCAGGATCTCCCCACCAACCTAAAGGGGACAAGCCACCCTTTTCCGACTGAGAACCATGGTCTCGGACTTGAAGGTGCTGATCCTCATTCCAGCCGCTTCACACTTGGCTGCAAACCGTCCCAGTGCACACTGAAGGTCCTAGCTTGATGGAGCCAACAGGACAACATTATCTGCAAAAAGCAGAGACGAGATCCTGTGGTCCCCAAACCAGACTCCTCCGGCCCCTGGCTGCGCAGAAATCCTGTCCATAAAGATAATGAACAGGATCCAGTGACAAAGGGCAGCCCTGCCGAGTCCAACATGCACTGGGAACAGGTCTGACTTACTGCCGGTACTCCTAGAGCACCCCTTGTTCCTTCTGAATCCGACTATCGACCGCATTCTCCTCTCCAGTACTCTGACATAGACTTTCCCAGGGAGGCTGAGGAGTGTGATCCCTCTGTAGTTGGAACACACCCTCTGCTCCCCCTTCTTGAAAAGAGGGACCACCACCCCGGTCTACCAGTCCAGAGGTACTGTCCCCGACCGCCACGCAATGTTGTAGAGGCGTGTCATCCCGGTGCCTTGCCACCGAGGAGCTTCCCAACTACCTCAGTGACTTCAGCCCGGGTGATGGACGAGTCCACCTCCAAGCCCTCTGCCTTTGCTTCCCCAGTGGAAGACGTGTTGGTGGGGTGAGGAGATCTTCAAAGTATTCCTTCCACCGTCCAACAATATCCCCAGTTAAAGTCAGCAGATTCCCACCTCCACTGTAAACATTGTTGGCAGGGCACTGCTTCCCCCTCCTGAGGCGCCAGAATTTCTTGAGGCCGACTGATAGTCCTTTCCATGGCCTCACCTTCTCCCAGACCCGAGTTTTAGCCTCCACGACACCTGGGCTGCAGTCCGCTTGGTCTGCCGGTACCTATCAGCTGCCTCAGGAGTCCCACGAGCCAACCAGGCTCGGTAGGTCTCCTTCTTCAGCTTGACGGCATCCCTTACTTCCGGTGTCCACCTTCGGGTTCGGGGGTTGCGCCACAACAGGCATCAGAGACTTTACAGCCACAGCTTCGAGTTGCCGCATCAACAATGGAGGTGGAGAACATTGTCCACTCGGGCTCAATATCTCCAACCTCCCTCGGGATCTGGTCGAAGCTCTGCCGGAGGTGGGAGTTAAAGATCTTTCTCCCAAACGTTCCCAACAGACCCTCACAGTACATTTGGGCCTGCCGAGTCTGTCCAGCTTTCTCCTCCGCCATCGGATCTAACTCACCACCAGGTGGTGATCAGTTGAGAGCTCCGCCCCTCTATTCACCCGAGTGTCCAAGACATATGGTCGGAGGTCAGATGAAACAACTAGAAAGTCAATCATCAATCTCCGGCCTAGGGTGTCCTGGTGCCACGTGCACTGATGGACACCCTTATGCTTGAACATGGTGTTCGTTATGGACAAACTGTTGCTAGCACAGAAGTCCAATAACAGAACACCACTTGGGTTCAGATCCGGGGCCGTTCCTCCCAATCACGCCCCTCCAGGTGTCACTGTCGCTGCCACGTGGCGTTGAAGTCCCCAGTAAAACGACAGAGTCCCGGTCGGAGCACTTTCCAGCACCCCTTCCAGAGACTCCAAGAAGGTCGGGTACTCTGCACTGCCATTTGGACCGTAAACACAAACAACAGTGAGAGACCTATCCCGACCCGGCGCAGGGAAGCGACCCTCTCATTCACCGGGTGAACTCCCAACACATGGCGGCTGAGCTGGGGGCTATGAGCAAGCCCACCCCAAGCTGTGCGTGGAGGTGAGCCCGACTATCTCTAGTTGGTATCTCTCAACCTCCCGCACAAGCTCAGGCTCCTTCCCCGCCAGCGAGGTGACATTCCATGTCCTTAGCGCCAGATTCCATGTCCAGGGATTGGGTCGTCGAGGCCTCCGCCTTCGACTGCCACCCAATCCACTTTGCCCCTTACAGTTCCTCCCGCAGGTGGTGGGCTTATTCATTAAATTATATAACTTTTATTATTTCTTCTGTATTTTAGTAATTGGACTATGATATAATGCATACATATTCTCTTTTATCATTTAACTTATTGTTAAACCTGTCATCTTTTTAATATGGGCTGAGAAGACTATTAGAAAAACACAAATCATACAGACAAGCCTATACTTTCTTCTTACTGATTTTAATTTAAACAAAGTCACTTACATCCAGATAAAAATTTATTTTATCATTGTTCTGGCTGAATTGCAATTTTTATGTTAGGTTTTATGTGTGATTAATTGTGCAAATATTCTGCGCAAAATGAACCCTAAGCTACATGTCTGGACATGCTCTGTATCAACACAAGAGAAAAAGTGGAGTATTTATGACAAAAAGCTGTGTTTTCAATTATTTTAATTTGGAAGTGGACTTTAGACAGAAGAAACCACACAGGGATTTGTCTTTTACTCACGTCATGTAAAGTCCTTGTTGTTTCATGCCGTAGTTAGTTGGTCTCCATCACATGAACACTGCATGATCACTTCAGCTTCAAAACACACTATGAAGCATGGTTGTGCGCAAAAAGCAGCGCAGGTCTCAGAGCAAAGCAGAGCCTTTATGCACAGAGAGAGAAGGCAGTAGACTTGGTCCAGGCCCAGGCAGAGATTATGATGAAATATGGATGACACAAGCACCAATGAGTTCGGCACTGTTTTTTCACAATCCTCCAAATACTGACCTAAGCTCCCGATCAGCTGTGGCCCTAAAAGTAGATACAATACTAAACTATTGTTACAGAGGAGAGAAGCATGGAATATTTTGCCAATATATTCTAAATAATAGTTTTGCTGCTCAGCTTGGTGCTAACTTTAAACTTGTGTATATTTACACCAGCCTCTGACCTGGCGTGGGATTTGAGTTTTACGTACGCCCACGCTCATATTGATAAATCCCAAAGATTACATGGAAACGACGAGTAATGGACTCAAACAGGTTTGAAATGGGGCTGACTTTGTGATGAAAAAATAACCAATGGCTCAGAAATGGTTCTCTGCCAACATCTAGGTAGATGACAGATGGGCTGGGGGTCCTCATACTTGAGCAGAGTCCGGAGGTGGGTGTACACATCACACAGCAGATCAGAGGTTTGCGTCCGCCCTAGGAGGAGGTAGAAAAGAAAAAAAAGTGCTAAATACTACTGCAAAAATAGGCAGGTGTAATAATATTAAGAGAGGTTGTACCTACAGCTTCAAACAGTGTGACCCTATGCCTATCATCAATCAGTCTCCATACGTTTGGCTAAATGAGTATGTTTTAAGTTTGCTTTTGAAAGCCTTATCAGAGTCAGCTCACCCAACTTCCAACGGGCGCCCATTCCATAAAAAGGGGGCGCTTTAAGAAAAGGCACTGTAGCCGGCAGACTTCTTCTTAATTTGAGGAAGTTGAAGAAGGCCAGCGTCCTGAGAGCAAAGAGTACGAGCTGGAGTATACCGGTAATGAGGTCAGAAAGGTAAGAGGGCGCACAACCACAAAGAATTTTATATGTTAACAAGAGTTAAGTTTCTGGTCTTTGTTAATAGTCTGGCGGCTGTATTTTGGCCCATTTGTAGTCTGTGAGTGCTTTCCTTGGCAGAGAAAAACGCATTGCAATAGTCCAGCCTGGAAGTGACAAAGGCATGAATGAGAATTTCAGCGTTAGCTAAAGAAAGGCAGGAGCAAATGTTTGAGCTATACATCAAGTAAAAAAGCCTAGTTTATTGACCTCACTAATGTGCTGCTGCAGAGATAGTGTGGAGTCAAAAATGACACTGAGGTTCATCACAGTGGGGCTGTGCTCCAACACACAGTTGTTGATCAAGACAGTAAGATTATTGAACTTGTGCCGATGACTGGCAGGACCAATTACCAAAATCTGTCTTTGGCCAAAAATCTTTGAAGTCTAAATGCCATTTGTCATTTTGACAGATTATTCTGAGGGTCATCTATTGTAATTCCTACTCCTGACCAGTTGGTGGTGAACGTACATATCAATTAGCAAGTATCTTGAATTGTATAATCTTTGTCACGCTGCATTCAATTGCAAAAATGTCTCGGCAGCTGAGTGTGAGTAGTTTTTCAAACTGCCAAATAATTCTGATATTGTTAATAAAAATACGTACTAACAAAACATACATAAGTGTGTTAAAGAACATTTTATACTCTTAACAAAAGACTTGTCCACATCCTTCAGGCACCAACTGTAGAGTACAGTCTGTGTCAGGGCCTCTTGTGCAGAACCTGATGGTATGACCTCTTTGTCAGCTTCACAGATCCAGAGTAGCATGTTGGCAGAGGGCCCACTCATGCTCTCCACTAAAGTAGGGCAGTACTCCTCGTCACATACTGTAAAATATATTGAATTTAGTATTACTTTTGATCACAACTGAAAGAACAGTGAATGTGATTTTCCTTAAATACAGCAGTAAATTAGCATGAATTAGATTAGTTTTATTTCTTTAGGACAGCGTACAATGTACATTAAGCTGGAGCAGAGATGCTTTTACCAGATTATAGTTTAACAGCTAATTTCCATCTGTAGTCCTATATTGTAGATGTTGGTGGTGAGGAAAACCAGAGTACCCGGAGGAAACCTACACAGAGAGAACATGAAACTCCACACAGAAATGCCCTGGCCATCCTGGCTCACGTTATCTCTGGTGAAGGTTAATGAACAATCGAGCCAACTGAAGTCAGAATGAGATGAGTCCCTGGCAAAGTGTAACCCCCAAATGCCCAGAGTTCGCAATAGCTGTTTTGTAGAGACATTTGAAAATAATTATTTGAAAAACCAAGACAGCAAATGTATCAGACTCATAAGCCTCTGAAGTCAGAGTCATAATTCACTTACAGTATGCTAAGTCAGAGTTGTACACGGGAGTGCGCACTACGTCACATCCGGGTTGATTTACTGGCAAAACCAACCCTAATTCTGCACAATTATGTGAATCTACAGACTCATGGTGACAACAGTTTTGAACAGTGAAGACGTCTCATCTCATTATTGTTGGTCCATATATGGGCAATTAAAAATGTTATTTGAAATTAAAAAGTTAAATATATGGCCTTTAAACAAACCCAAGACAACTGCTTTTGTTATCATTTGGCATCAAAATTACTATTTCTCTAACACATGGTATTTGCTTTTTGTAAATCTTACTCAAACAAGATCAAAAGGCCCCCTCAGTGATTCTAAGTGACTACACTGAAGTCTCCAATGTGACTGTACAATGGTCTGTTTGAAGCATTAACACACACTGTTGAGTGGGAAGGACTAGAGGTGCATTGTGGTTGATGTAAAAATGCTTTTCTTATTCTTTCACTTTCAATAACGATGAAGCTGATAACCGACAGCAACCATTTTCTATTTCCTGGCACAGACAACGATGAAGGAATGGCGCTAACCATTGACAGTAAAAAGAGGAGCAGAAGAAGGATTGCTGTTGATCACAGAAATAATACAACACTTATCTTGCTTTTATTCACCAGCTCACTGTATGTTACTGTGTGAAAAAAATGTTTTTATAAAATAGTGGACTTACATTTGCCTAAATATAATACTTTAGTAATGTGGGTAAGAGGTAATGTATGTCATGTTTAAAACCTGGCATAAACATTTACCTGTCTGCTGTAATTGTGATTTACAGATGACAAACGTACAAATATAAAACTAATGCACTTTAGTTAGAGTGGCTCAAAGTTCTTCAAGGGTTTTAAAAAATACATAAGTAACTTCTGAAAGACAAGAAACCCCAAAATGTAGCAATAAACTTGTTTGTAAAGTATTTTATTATGGAGACTTGATAAAGCAGCTATAATGAAGATAAAGCTAAATTTATTGTTCTCACTTGAATCAAAGCAGATAAAGCTTTACAAAGGTTATCAGGAGTGATGTGTATTTTACATTATTATTGTCTCACAGTTAAAAAGGCCACTTTTTGTACACTATGTTGTCACTACATTGAAAATATTCATTCATTCATTCATTCATCTTCTACCACTTTGTCCCGTTAGGGGTCGTGGGTGACTGGAGCTTATCCCAGCAGCTTTGGGCCTGAGGCGGGGTACACCCTGGACAGTGGCCAGTTAGTCGCAGGGCTAACATATAGAGACAGACAGTGACAGACATTCATTCACTAGGGACACTTTAGAGTTGCCAATTAACCTGTACATATATGTCTTTGGACGGTGGGAGGAAGCCGGAGTACCCGGAGAGAACCCACGGTAACACGTGGAGGACATACAGACTCCTCACAGAAAGACCGGAGACGGCTTCAAACAGTGAAAATAGTTTACTTTTAATGTAAAACTCTGACATCAGCGTAAACTACTTGTGTCTCTGCAGACTTCACCGTCCTGCGCTCGGCTCTTTCAGCTCTTTTCTTGGTGAACATTGGAGCAGAATACATTTCATCAGGATCTCCCTGTGAAAGATGATAATAAATTTGAAAAGACAATGTTGTAAAAATGCTTGTTTTTCTTTTATTTATCTTACCGACTGGATTTGGCATTCCTCACTCACTGGTGAATCATTTGTATTTTGTTCGACTGAAAAAGAATTGGGATATATGAGAATCTTGTATTCAGTATATTACTTTCTGATTTTGAATGAAACAGAATCAATAATTCTTATTTTACCACTGAGACAATCACAGGACGTCTTGATAAAACAAATGAGGACGACTATAACAATGAGACTGATGCTTAAAGCAACACTGAGCAGAATCAGGACTGTCTTCAGTAAAACACACTTTTCTGCTGCAAAAAACAATATAGAAACTATATCAGTAAAGGTTAAATATTTAATTTATATAGTTTGTGTTAGAAAATGGCTTAAATGGAAAAAAATTTAAATAAAAAAGATAAGTTAAAAAACATGTTGCAATTAATTAATGTGTAATTATTAATGTGGACTTGTTGCTAAAAAAATGTTGCTAAAGATTTACCAAATTAATAAAAATGCTGAATTACCTTTAATGTGGACTTTGACTCCATTTCCAAAGAGGACGTGTCCACATGCTGCCACAGCACAGTGGTACGTCCCGGCGTCAGAGGGGCTCATGTTTTTGGAGAAAGTGGAGAAACATTTGAGAGGACCATGAGCTTCTGGACTCCTGTCACATTTAACAGAGCTGTTCCTCTGAGTGTAGACAAAACCAGGACCAGACTGATCCAGTCCAGCTTTAAACCAGAAAACCATGTGATCCTCAAAACACTCTTGATTCTCAGTTTGGATCGAACACTGCAGAGTCACAGAGTCTCCTGCATGAACCGGGTCAGAGGTGAGGTCTGGACTGAGGACAGTGATGTTTGTCTCTGGTTCTGAGAAACATAAGACTTATAGTGTAATCATAAAACACAGAAAAGGTAAGATTTCACTTGCATTACCTTTAATTTTTATAAATGTCCCTGAAACAAATTCCATATTTGTAGTTTTTACTTTGACACAATAGTAAATCCCAGTATCGTTTAGCCTTGCCTCATTAATATTCAGGACAAATGTCCCAGGCTCTTGTTTTGTTGTAAAGCGGGGAGTCTTGTTAACAATATTAAAATCAAATTCGTATGCTCCTCCTAGAAATTCAGGCCAGGTTTCAGAAAGAAGTCTGATCCAGTGCAAAGACGAGTGATACTCTTTAGATTGGCGGGGACAATTAAGAGTGACTGGTTTTCCAACATCAAAAATCTTATCTCAAATTTAGAATCATCTGTGCAATCTGCAAAATAAATAAAGCCACATTTTGTCACAACAAAGCTAAATTTACATGAATAATTTGGAATAAGCAAATAATAATTTGGTAACACTTACCTCCGACTTTGACAAAAAGTGATGCACATAGTATGAACAGCATTTTCTTGTTGATGTAATAGTTGGTAGACTGAAGCTGTTTTATAAGATGATGCCTTGATATATTGATGTGGGAGGGATCTTTTGGAGTCATCTGATTTGTCTGCGCTAAGGCGTTTTGTACCACCCCAGTGGAAATAATGTTGCTCATATTTCCAACATAACACCTGAAACACCACTGACAGTAGACCTGTTTTTATGTTTCACACAGACGTTTTTGAAACTGACTCAGAATAAACTAAATAGACTATATATGTATGTTTGTGATGTGAATAATGCTCTCATGTTACATTCCTGAAATATTTTATTAGACCAGTGTATGCATGTAGTAATATAATAAATTTGTTCTTATATATTGTACCATCTTTGCAGAGGCTTTGCAATTCACAATAAAGATATATCCACACTATATGTAATGCATTGTATTTTCGGGTAAGCTTGTGCATTGTGCAGTGTCTAGTTTTAAAAGGTAAGGTTAAGCATTGAGAACCTCTCTAGTCATGCTCAACTGAAGAGAAACCTCTTGGATATATTTTATTTTAGACTAGAATAAAATGTAAACATTCACTAAGTTATGTGTTACCACACCTGCACCTCATCAGTAAGATGGCTACTGAGGTGCAGGCACACAGGTTGGTAGGTCATGTATGTTTGGTAAAAAAAATACTTAAAAAGAGAAAAAAGACCTTGAATTTTGTTGACCATTGACACTATTTGTTGGCTGACCTTGCGTTAACATTGTATTGTGTACCAGTGATGTACCTTTTTCTGAGTTGGATTAAACAGACAAACTTTACATTGGTTTTATAGTTTTTATTCTCGTAGTTATAGTTCCAGCACTCATACCAAAAGAGAGAGTAACACCAGGAAAACCATTCCTGGAAGTTTTTAATCTCTTGCTTGTACTGCACTTGGCTGGTGATATTAAACTTTACCCTGGTCCTCAATGTTTAAAAACAAATTTCTTGGTTGCATTTCAACCACAGCTAACTAGATTACAACTGGGCCTACAGCTGGGCTGCATCTGCATCAGTCTTGGCTATCACTGCAGCTAGCCGGGCTACAGTTATTATAGAATGGACCACTGGTGGACCACATCCACTATTACCTGGGCTAACACCATGGCTAACTGGACATCTTCCACGGCTAGTTTGACTACTACCTCTACTGCTGGCTGGAACACTTTTATTGCTAGCTGGGCTAACAACATCACTAGCCGGACCACCTCCACTATTACCCGAACTAAGCTACCTCCAATGCTAGCTGGATAAACACCACCATTGCTAACTTTGCTAACATCCCCGCTAGCCGGACCCAAGCGTCCTCCTAAATAGTTGTCGTGTAAGGGCGCCGCCATACGGCGAAATACAGCAATATACCGCCATCCACCAGAGGGCAGGCTACAAAAGCGGAAATATAAGGGGAGTGTATAAGGAGGGTACTTTTTTATTATTACGTCCGTTTACGCCGTCTAAAAACTATTGTTTTACTAAGGAGAAAAAGCCAAAAATCACGGATGTAACCGCCATTTTATTGCCGAATCGTAACGACAATATAAGTAAATAGGGGACCAATGGGCGGATTATATCCACGTTATAAGCAATCAATGGCCAGACCACAACTAATGCTAGCCGGATCACGACTAATGTTAGCTGGACTACCACAGGTAGCCGTACCACTACCAAAGGCACATTAAAATTAGCACACAATGAGAATATACAGAAGTGAGTGCTGTACATTACTCTTCTCAAGTAAGAATAATAAACAAAGATAACATTTTGGCGTTAAGAAGACACAGCTCTACAAAGAATTGTCATACTTTGAATCTGGTCAGAACAATTTGGGATCCACAAACCAAACCGAAAGGGCTATTGTGCTGACATTTAAATATACAGAGTATGGCACCTAAACTCAAAGAGCTGGAACATCTGGTCTGCAACGCCAACATTGACTTTCTCGGTCTTTCATGGATGACAACTTCCTCAACAGATGCTGTAAAACTATGCCTGAGTATAATGTGTTCAGGAATGACATACCCATGGCAGGGTGGAGTATTGTACATCTAAAGCACCTTAAAATATTTAGTTGGAAGACACTAATCTTGAGTGTGTGGGTGTGAATACCTTACTCTCTACTGCTCTGTTATTTTCCGTAATTTGTATACATTGTAAACCGACTGCTAAGTTGGCATTTTTAGAATAAACTAAAATGTCTTTTTAACCATTGTGATTTACACAAAAAGATTATAATTATTGGAGATTTTACATTTATTTACATTTATTCATTTAGCTGACACTTTTATTCAAAGCGACTTACTTTGTTCTACAGTAATTACCAGTGTGTTTTAATATAAACTGGAATGAAAAAAGACTAGAAATAATCTTAAACAAATTACTGACCATTTTAATCTCACACAATAATAGAGCAGCCCACTCGGATAACCTCACATTCAAAAACACTCGATAGATTTACTAATTGTAAGCCAACCTGAAATAATCACCAAAACATTAAATTATATGACTGGGTTATTGGATCACAATGTTATCTTTTAAACGTTTTCAGGCTCTACCTAGACCCAAAGTTTCTTGTTGTACAATTTCAAAAAGTCAAATGCAAAATTTGGAGGCAGCTATGCAAAGGACTCAGTGGAGTAAAACACTACAAAGTAAGGATATAGAGATTTCCAGCAATTTGTTCAAAAAATAATGACGTAATTTAAGATTAAAACAGAAACTGGAACCAATTTGAAAAAAAGGGAAATTCATTACACTGGTTAGATGATGAATGCAGAAAAACAATGAAGGACTAAGAGGAACAACTTACAAAATTATTGAAAACTGGTCTGATTACAAATTGACAAAAATTCACATCTTTAAGAAATAAAGTAACTCAAAGTCTGCTAAAGCAAAATTCTTTATGGATATTATTGTTGAAGCAAAAGGGAATGCCAAAAAAGCTCTGACAATATCTAAATAAATTCATTGGCAAAGAAATGAAAGACTCAAACAAAAATATTAAGTTTAAAATTAGTAATGTAATGGTAACTATCCTAGCTAATGAATACATTTTTTTTCCTCAATTCAGTCTGGGAGACTTATATGTTTCCACCAGCTCTTCTTACGACTAGACCCATTAACCCTGTACAGCCTGTTTTATCTCTATAGAAATAAACGAGTGAATAGTACAAGGCAAACAATGATAACAAATACATCCTGAATTACATCTTGGGAAAATTTATAAAGATGTCATGGCTCGAGAAGGTTATATAGCACACTACCCAACGTAAGTCTGGAAGAAAAGATGGATTTTAACTCCAAAAGGCTGCTTTGTGCAGACATTTAAAAAATAAATTTGAAAGGCTAAGACAAGCACTCAGTTTTCAAGGTGTTTCGTTCTTTCGTCTAATTAGAGACGAACGGCTTCACCTTGAAAACTGAGTCCAGATGCTTTTACTTAAACCTTTTTTTCAAGATGTCCTGGAGAAGCTTTACAGACATTGTCATTGGTAGGTGTAAATACATGAAGAGTTAATTTACAAAAGCAGATACGTCTTTAAAAGTTAAACCACAACAGCAGTGGTAAAATTTCCATTCATTGTGTCACTGTCAGGGGCCATTGTGTCACGCAGACTGTGAAAATCATAAAAAGTGACACCTGCAAAAGAGAATGACATATATGAATACTACAATTTTCACATTTCATTTCTATAATTTATTCAATGTTACTACATGAATGCATCTCAAGATTTGTGGCTTTGTCAATAAAATCACTGTCATGACATGTTCTTGAAATTCATGTTTTAGCATGCTGCTTGTAGCAATGATACGAGATTACCTTCACTTCCTGTCTCTGTGTAAGAATACATTTACCTGTTAAAGGTAAATCATTTTCTGTTTGTGAGCCATAGTCATACAACCGACTATAAAATACTGCTGCTGCTGACTTTTGAAATATTCCTCTATTGTTCCTTGACCTTACAACCATCTCCTTTATGAAAAACATCAAAGACATGAAATAATTAGATAAACCCCTTAATTAAACTTAAAATGAATGAAAAAAGATAAAAGAGATCCATGACTAGACCTCAGAGACATTGTATGTGTAAACATTCATGTACACATTACTGGATGCCTAGAATTTTAAGGTAATTATTAGTAATTTATAACTGCAAGTTTGATTAAAAATATAAATTTAATGTATCTAATTATTAATCCAATGTGTATGTCTGTGTACTGGCTTTACACCTTTCATCAGCAGTCCTGACCTCTTTACCAAAGGTTCTCACTTGGTACTCTGTCACAGAGTTGGAATGGCTTAGTACCTTATGACAAATATATGACAGTGAATGTTTACATTTTATCCCATAATAAAAATAGCACAAGACCATGACTAAAGAGAAAAAGCTCAGTTGATCTCATAATTGACAAAGTCTCTTGGAATTAGAGACGAAACGTCCTTGAAAACTGAGTCCAGACGCTTTTGCTTTAACCTTTTCTTTAAGATGACCTGGATGACTGAGAATTTTCATAGACCTATCAGTCTTATGTTTCTCAGGACCAGAGGCAAACATCACTGTCCTCAGTCCAGACCTCACCTCTGACCCGGTTCATGCAGGAGACTCTGTGACTCTGCAGTGTTCGATCCAAACTGAGAATCAAGAGTGTTTTGAGGATCACATGGTTTTCTGGTTTAAAGCTGGACTGGATCAGTCTGGTCCTGGTTTTGTCTACACTCAGAGGAACAGCTCTGTTAAATGTGACATGAGTGCAGAAGCTCATGGTCCTCTCAAATGTTCCTACACTTTCTCCAAAAACATGAGCCCCTCTGACGCCGGGACGTAC
>JALDNG010008144.1:65000-99437 GCA_024349245.1 Neodontobutis hainanensis
GAAAGAAAGCTTTAGTGTAAAGATTTAAAATCCAGGCTAATTAGTATAAATATATCTGTTGTACTCACACAATGTGCTTAGAAATAAAAATGCAGTGAGTTGTCCAATCATTGTTTCATCTGATGTAAAATGCAGACTGGTAACTTTGTATTTGATGTCTTCACACATTAAAGGTACCTTTGAAAAGCGGAAATTGTAGTGATTGGCTGAAAGCACAAAAATACCATCCCCCTAAATGTAGGGGAACATTTAAAGCAAGGGAAACAACAATGCACACATCTACAATAGCTTTTCATTGTTGTTGTGTGACCTACACAAGACTTTATTATGTTCAACCAACCTTTACTTAATTGGAAGTACATAAAGCCACATAAACCAAGGGTTTTAGAGATAGAAAGTCAAATTATAAAATTTAAGACAAAAGCAATTTAAAAAATGTTTTCCATTTAAAAACACAGATCATATTTGCTTAAGTTGTGAACTAAAATAAACAACACCATCAAGTTATCCCCACGTCAGTGATCAAAGTGAAACAGGAAGAAAAGACCACAACTATGTTGAACTTTCCATTCATCATTCATACGTTTGTAAAAGTCAAGAGCACCTGTTGTTTGACTCTTTGCAGCTGTATCAGCAGCAGATAAATGTTCTCTGGCTCTCCTAAAAACACTGTCCACCAGCTACAACTAGTGCAGAATGAAGGCCCGAGTGCTGACTAGGACCAGGCGGAGAGCACATATTATTCCTATCTTAAAGTCTCTACACTGCCTGTTGATATAGGGTTGATTTAAAAGTAATTTTATTAGTTTATAAATCACTTTGTGCACAAGCTGCAGACTATCTGAGAGACATGATTTTAATCTACAAACCAGGAAGACCAGGAAGACCTCTCCGATCCTCTGGCACCTCACTGCTGGCTGTTCCATATTTAGAAGAAAAACCTTTGCATTTAGCAATTTTGCACCAAAATGCTGGAACAGCCTTCCAGAGGATCAAAGGAGAGCCCAAAGCATCTTTTAATTGGAAACTTAAACCTTATCTTTTTTTTTGTATTATATTTAATGGTTTTATAAATGGTTTGTTCTTTTTAAAATATTTTTATTTATTTATTTTATTGTAATAACCTTTCTGAGTAAAATACGGTGAAACAAAGTCACAATTGCTTTTAAAATGTTGAGAATGTTGAGTTTAATGATTATGTGAAGCACCTTGTGTCCTTTATCTTTGTGAGCTACGTTACAAGGTCAACAGTAAGAAGTTAGAAGGTTCCTTATTGAATAGACAGACAGTTCCTATCATGGTGACCCTAAAATACAGGGTCAGTCAAAAGAATTTAGGATATTTTGTAAGCCCCAGGAATTCAGAGAGACCCTTAAAGTAATATATTCACAGATAATTCCTGTTACAATAAACTATAAGGTGATTAAACTGTCAAACTAAATGCAAGAGTAAAAGAATTTGGTAATTCCCATTTAAGTCTTCAGGCCATGTCTTGGCAGGCCCTGTGGTGATCAAGATGGTGGTATATTTGTGTCCAACGCAGCTACCTCCTGCAGGGGGAAGTGGTTTAAAAAGCGAGGTGTGGCCTGGCGCAGACGGGTACAACAGCTGATCTTAGTCAAAGCACAAGTCATCAGCAGTGTGTTTGTTCTTGAAAGCCCGAGGCAGGTGAATTTAGTGAATTTAGGTGCAGGAGCATGGACTGATGCAGACGTCATTAAATTCAATTACGTGACATTATTGCCACACACATTTGTATTATTATTGTACACATGCTCTTTTTAAACTCAATATGAATGAATGAAGATGAGACATTGTGTAAACATTCATGTACACATTACTGGATGCCTATAATTTTAGTGTACTTAATGCTAATATGTAACTGCAAGCTTGAATAAAAATATCAAATTAATATCTTTCTCATGTTATTAATCCAATGTGAATGTCTGTGTACTGGCTTTACACTTTTCACCAGCAGTCCTGACCTCTTTACGGTTCTCACTTGGTACTCTGTCACAAAGTTTTATTTATTTATTTGTTTATTTATTTATTTGATAGGGACAGTGCACATTAATGATCTAATTAAATCGCAATAGACGGAAATATGCCGGATTATAGCAACAAGGCTTTTGCATCTGCAGTCCCCAGTAACACAAAAACATAATAATGAGACATAGAACATGACAATAGATAACAACAATAGAACATCACAAGACAGTACATTACTAAGACGTTAAGAGACAGTGGTTACAAGACTGGTTTGCTTTCAACCACTTCTTGAGGTAAGTTTTGAAGGTTGGCAACACTCCCTTCAAGAGAGGAAGACTGTTCAAGATCTCACTGGCATTTACAATAAGAGCCTTTTGTTAGAAATATTACAAACGTGAAATGACATTAGTTTTCTGTCAAAGGCCCTGCTTCTATCGATTTTGCATGTGAAGAGTTCATATCAGTCAACTAAGGCTTGTAGTTTATTCTTTGGTAGCGCAGTTTTAAGAACCCAAATCCATTTTATTGGTCCTATTTGGTCACAGCCATTCAAGTTTGGTTTGACTGATATCACCTTTTGGCAAAAAAAAAAAATATGTTTGTGATAATCTTTAAAAGGAGATGTGAATCTGTCACTCAGCACACTGCAAACTGTCTTACTGTCAAATGCGTCTTGAAAATGTAACTTTACATAATAAATGGTTTTGGAGGTTGGTCAAAGACAGTGAAGGAGCTGCTCTGAGTGAAGCTGCTGCTGGGGTTTTGGCTATTTGTTCACAAGAGAGGTAGCTTGAGTGGTCAAAATAATCAAATAAATAATTAGATTTACAAATTCTACAGCATCAAGGCTTCAGAAGATTAAGTTTTAAATGGGGATCGCTCTAAAGACTTAAATGAGGATTACCCAATTATTTTATTTTTGCATTTACTTTCACTGTTTATTCACCTAATAGCTTAATGTAACAGCATTTCTTTGTAAATAAAATTAGAACATAAGATGTCATCTTAGGCTCAATCCAAATTCCTAACACTTTAAAAATGTCCTAACTTCTATTGACTGACCTTATTGTATTTCATGGTATCAGATGGTCTAGAGCTTGTCCATGAAGTAATTAATAACAAAAAAAACTATATTAACAGGCAGTGCTCTTTGCCTGGTCCTAGTCAGTACTCAGGACACTGCATTCTGCACTAGTTGTAGCTGATGGACAGTGTTTTTAGGAGAGCCAGAGAACATTTATCTGCTGCTGATACAGCTACAAAGGGTTTAACAACAGGTGTATGCTTTTGCACACGTATGAATGATGAATGGAAAGTTCAACATAGCTGTGGTCTTTTCTTCCTGTTTCACTTTGGTCACTGATGTGGAGATAACTTCATGGAGTTGTTTATTTCAGTTCACAACTAAAGCAAATATGTAAAAAAAGAAAATTATATTTTTTTATGTAAAATGTTTTAAAGAATTGTTGCAATTGCAATTTCTTTTTACTTCTTTTGACTTTCTATCTTAAAAACCCCTCTTAATTGGCTTTATGTTGTTCCAATGCAATAACTGTTGGTTGAACATTATAGAACATTGTGTAGGTCACATAACAACAATAAAACGCTATTGTAGATGTTGCTTGAGATCCTTGCTTTAAATGTTGCCTATTTTTGCCACAGTTAGTCTCTTAGAATTCCGTTTGACTCAAATGTAAGAATCTGACATCTGCACCAATTTAAAAATACATCTCATCCTTAAAATGAGGTCTTGTTTGTACTCTACATTTAGGGGGATGGTATTTTTGTGCCTTCAGCCAATCGCTACAGTTTCCGCTTTTCAAAGGTACCTTTAATGTGTGAAGACTTCAAATGTAAAAGTACAAGTCTGTCTTGTACATCAGATGAAACAATGCTTGGACAACTCACTGCGTTTATATTTTTAAGCACATTTTGTGAGTACAACAGATGTATTTATGCTAATTAGCCTTGTTTTAAATATTCACATTAATTCTTTGATTGCTTTGTTTCCTCAGCTCAAAGTGCGGATGTTCCTCGTGCGATGCCTGTGATCGTGGCTCAACCTGGTGACACTGTTACATTAAAGTGTCCAGCTACTTCTGAATACTCATATCGTTCTTTCTGGTATAAACAGCATCTCGGAAAATCTATAGAAACTGTTGCTGAAACATATATTGAGAGCAAGGTTAGTGAACAATTTAGAGACCAACGCTTCAACATCACCAAAAAGGATGGTCATCACATTTTCATCATCAACAATATCACAAAAGAGGACGAAGCAACCTATTATTGTCAAATGACTCAATATGGTCAAAGCTACATTGACAGCTTCTTCTTAGTCATGAATGGTAAAACATAATTAATATTTAATATGCTTAATGTGAACTTTTTTTTTATTATTCTATTGGTGACATTTGACATACATTTTATTAATTGGCGTCTCAACACTGTTGTCATTTAAACAGAGAGAAATCCACAGAAGTGTGTGAGTGTGAGACAAAATCCACCCTCAGCGTCAGTGCAGCCAGGAGGCTCAGTGACTCTTCAGTGCTCACTTCTGTCCAAGAACAACAACGTGGACGAAGAGCAGTGTCCACATCAACAGAACGTGCACTGGTTCAGAGCTGGATCTGAGGAAGCTCACACTGGAACAATCTACAAATCTAAAAACAACAGTTGTGTCTACAGTCTCTCCAGAACTATCCGAGGCTCGACTGACAATGGGACGTACTACTGCGCTGTGTCCACATGTGGACAGATTCTGTTTGGTGAAGGAACACGAGTGGAGACAAGTAGGTCTTCAAATGTGATTTTCACTTGATAAGTTTATATAATGTTAAAATCCCACCTTTTATGACCAATAACCAATCAATGTTTTAGCCAACTTTTTAATTTCAACTTTCATGTAGGAAGGTGATTTGGCCCTCCATTTCTGTGCTACTTCTGACTCTGCCCCCTAAAGAAACATTAGAAATAACATATATAATTAATAATTGCAATCAGTCTTCATTAGAACTCAGTTAACAATGGAAATGTAAAACACATTCTTGTCTTATTGTTGTAGTTTATGTTAAAGAGCTAAAGAGGAAGGTTTTTAACCTCCCCTTGAACATTGTTAAAGTTGAGGCTGTTCCAGGTTTTTGCTGCATGAAACTTTAACGCTGCTTCATCCTGTTTAGTTCTAACTCTGGACACAAGCAGAAGGCCTGTCCCAGATGTTCTCAGAGTCTTAGGAGGCTCATAAGCAACTAGCATTTCAGAAATATATTCTGGTACTAAACCATTAAGAGACTTATAAACCAGCAGTGCTGTTTTAAAGTCTATTCTCTGAGCAACAGGAAGCCAGTGCAGAGATTTTAAAACTGGACTGATGTGGTTGTACTTCCTGGTGTTAGTTAGAACCCGAGCAGCAGCGTTCTGAATAAGCTGCAGCTTTCTTAACCCTCGTTTTGAGAGACCAGTGAGCAGGGCGTTACAGTAATCTAACCTGCTGGAGATAAAAGCATAAATAAGTTTCTCTAAGTCTGGTTGAGACATTATCCCTTTGACTCTGGAAATGTTTTTAAGGTGATAAAATGCAGATGATGTAGTTGACTTAATTTGACTGTGGAAATTTAAGTCTGAGTCCATGATGATCCTTAGATTTCTAACCTGATTTTTAGATTTTAGAGAAAGAGACTCGAGGTGACTGCTGACACTTTCTCTTTGTTTCTGTTCCCAAAGTTGATTAGTTCAGTCTTGTTTCTGTTCAGTTGGAGAAAATTATTTTGCATCCACACATTAATCTGTTCAATGCAGTGACACAGTGAATGGATCGGTCCATTTTCATCTGCTGTGAGTGAAATTTAAATCTGAGTGTTATCTGCATAATTATGGTATGATACGCCACAGCTGTGTATTAACTGACCTAAAGGAAGCATTTAAAGATTGAATAATAGAGGTCCCAAGATAGACCCCTGTGGAACCCCACAGACACAGAGACTTTATCAGTGTTCAGACAGATGTCATTTGTGACTTTGATAAGTGCAGTCGTAGTCTGTGATGGGGCCTGAATCCTGACTGAAAAGGATCAAAGAAGTTGTTAAGTAATAGAAAGTCATTAAGTTGCTGATGTACAACTTTTTCAATAACTTTCCCTAAAAATGGCAGGTTTGATACGGGCTGATAGTTGTTGAGCACTGTAGCATCAAGACTGCTCTTCTTTAGGAGAGGCTTAATGACAGCAGTTTTCCAGACTGTAAGGAATTATTGACTATATCAGTGAGTTGTGGTAACAAGCTGCTTATTACTGATTTTAGAAATCTAGTGGGTAAAACATCGAGGCAGCAGGTGGATGAACTCAGGCTGGAGACAGTTTTTTCAATTGTTCTGTCATTAACGGGTGTAAATGTGTAAACTCAACCAAGTGTCTCCTGGCTGCAGTGTTGTTGTTTGCCCTTTGGACTGTAGCATGTTTAATGCCCTGAACCTTGTTGTTGAAAAACAATGCAAACTCATTGTATTTAGTGTTGGAAACTAATTCTGGAGGAAATGGAGGGTGTGTTAATCTGTTCACTGTAGCAAACAGGACACGAGAGTTGTTAATGCTGTTGTTGATGAGCTCTGAGAAGAATATTTCTCTTGCTTTTTGCAAAGTTTGATTGAAAACTTGCAAATTTTCTTTGAATACCTCATAATGAATTAAGGGTTTAAATTTACACCATTTTCTTTTGGCTTTCCCTTTTCTGTGCCTGGCCTCTGACAGAAGGAGCATTTCTCCACAAAGCCTTCTGCCTCTTCATGATCACTTTAACCATGAGCAATGGCTATCATTTAAAACAACTGAAGTATAACAATTCAACATCAGGTCAAACACAGGTCCAGAGTGTGACCTCTGTTATGGGTCGGCTCATTAACATGCTGACAAAGACCAAAAGTATCAAGAATAGTAGAAAGTTCTTTGGCATTTCAGTCACAAACATTATCCACATGCACATTAAAATCCCCTGATATGACTATTTGTCCATATTCTGTGCAGATAACCGAAAACATTTCAGTAACTCATCAATAAAATCATGACATTGTTGGGGAGGTTTGTAAAGAACAACATATAAAAAAGATGGCGATACAAACACAAATGATGAAAACTCCCCAAGTGATAGTTTCTGGATAAGAATATTATCTCTAAGAAAGGTAAATACACCACCACATTTTTTGTTTTTCCACATTTTGGATAAAAATGTAAAATTCGATGGGGTGGATTCAATAAGGACCGCATTTCCAGTCTTGCTGTCTAACCATGTTTCTGTTAAAAACATAAAATCAAGCTTATTTATAAGTTATAAAATCATTAATTAAAAAAGATTTGTTTCCATAAGACTTAACATTGAACACTGCAAGTTTCAAGTCTGTTTGAGCAGGACCAGACTTTATCTGTTTGCAGGGGATTTGAATCAGATTTGTCTGATTAGAAAATCTAAATGTTTTTCTCTTCTTCAATCTGCGTCTTCTGACTGTAGCTATGGAGCTAAAGGGGAGTGATCACTCCCAGGGCCCCAGGTTGATAAGTGTTTTATTATGACAAAAAGTCCTGGAACAGCAGAGGCCCTCAGTGTCCTAATCGCTGATAGTAGCCTTGGAGCTAGTCAAGGCTTTTAGAGCTGGTCTGGGAGGAGTTGGTGGGGTTCTGACAGGAGTGCCTTGGACTCTAGATACTGGCCAAAGTGAAGAAGTGGTGCTCCTCGGTGGTATTGGGGGTGATGTTTTAAGGGATGATTTTAGAACCCGTGACCTGGCCAAGTTAGGTGTGAGGGGTAGTGGGTAAGTGTGAGTGCTTTTTTCGGAAGAGATTTTCCACATCACTGTCCCTGACTAAAATATGAGCTTTAAATCCCTCTGACAGCTAAATCTTCTGGTGATACTGAGGGTGGAAGATTCTATACTGTGATGTAGAGGTATTTATCTCTTTTGTCCAGGCCCCTGATGTGCAGGTGCGAGGTGTAGTGCAGGAAAATGTCCGATCTTTAGAATAATATGAAATAACTTTCTAAACAAGTGGTTTACAGGGGGACATGAGTACAGGAAAGTGTGAGCAAACAGCCTCATTGTGTTTTGTTTTAAATAATGTAACATTATCTGTGTGCATTTGTGTGTGTGTGTGGGTCAAACTGACCGAAGAAAATATGAAGGATGTAAACATCTGAAGTAAAGTAGTCATTGTGTCAGGTAGAAAAAAATATATACTTGTACCCCTTTTCTTCTCGTAAAAAATTGTATCGGGTCAATTTAACCCAAATACCAGGGTCACAATACACAATACAAGGGTAATAATAAACATAAAGATTGTCTAAACGTAGGTAAACAACTTTATTAATACATATTTTGAGTATATGAAGACCATACGAAATCCACATATGGAACAAACAATAGCTACACAAATTATGCTACAACATGACTTATCTCAATTTTGTCTCTTTGCAAATTTGGCATCCCATAATGTTCGCTGGCTTTTTTTTTCTTTCTTTTTTTTTACTAAATGCATAAACAGAACCCTAGTCTGATCCTTTTCCAGGCCAGGACCCTGTGACTGTGGCTCTTGGAGTCCTGTTGGCCTGCTGTGTGGTCCTGATCAGTGTCCTGTGTGTCTGTCTAAAGCGAGGACGAGTTTGTGAGCGTTGTAAAGGTGAGCTAGTATATCATGTTATAAAAGGTTTTGACTCGTATGTTTTATATCATCACTGTCATTAACATGTGTGATATCCAGATATTATTATAGAGCTGTAATATTGTGGAATGTTTTATTTTGTAGATGCTCCTGTTTCTATCAATAGTCCCCAGTATGACATGTCAGCTACGAGTCAGTCAGAAACTTTGGTAAGAAACACACCAATCTGTTTGTAATTTAAGATTTAATTAAAAGGAAATGTAATTTTATCTTAACAATGACTGCAGTAGATCTAATGTGAAAATAGTTTTAAAGTGATAATAATGTCATACACGTGTATATTCACAGGCTGGAGGAGCTGCAGACGTCAACTACACCACGCTGAACTTTTCTTCAAGGAAAGTAAAACAAGTCAGTAAACCAAGACTGGAGCAGGACTGTGTGTACTCCACCGTCAGAGCAGATTCCCACAGCCAACAAAACTCCTTCTAAAGCAGTTTATGGTTGCATCTCATGTTTCTGGATGTGGAATTTAAAATTTTTCAGCATTCAGCACACATAGTCTAAAACAAACCCAAGAGAACTGCTTTTGTCAACATTACTAAAAATAAAATGTATTTTAAACAATAGTAAGTACAATCTAGAACTGTGTAGATGTAAGTTAAATGTATCTGATACATTTGTCAAAAAAAAAAAAGTTGTCCTTGAGGACATTTACATTTTAGATGACAAAATCATGTGACGTCTCATAAGTGTAGACGGGTTGTTTCTGCAGCATTTACTGTCTTTTGCAGTGCTGCAATACAGTACAATACTTTTTTTTTTTTTTTTTGCTTGTTTCTTTGTGACCTTTATCACTCAAAATAAAAGATTTGATTTGCTCTTCACACAAACATTTAAATTTTTAATCCAGAAAGATAATCTGTAATCACAAACGGAGCAATGTGAAGAGTGCAGTGATAGGTAAATATGAGAAACGTGTCAGTAGCTTCACAAGAGGATGTATCAGCACAGAAGGCCCAATCCTGGTGGAGTCTGTAATCCACCTCTAACTCAAAGGCAAAGGGCATTCCTTTGTGGACATCAACGTCTAAAGCAAAAGCCCTTACTTAACATAGAAATCTCCAGACACAACTTGCCTGCTATTTACAACAGTGTTTTAAATCAAAAATCAAAACAGTTTCACCCTTGAAGGACATTACCTATTTCATAACATCAGGATCTGAAAGATGATAATTTAATATTTGAAAAAACAACATTGTCAAAATGCTTGTTTCACTTTATACATCTTACCGACTGGATTTGGCATTCCTCACTCACTGGCGCATCATTTGTATTTTTTCTGACTGAAAAATAAAAGAATTGGGATATTTAAGCATTTTATTCAGTATAATGCATTCTGATTTAGACTGAAGCAGAATAAATAATGCTTATTTTACCATAAAGAAGCCCTGCGACTAACTGGCGACTGTCCAGGGTGTACCCCGCCTCAGGCCCAAAGCTGCTGGGATAGGCTCCAGCCACCCGCGACCCCTAACAGGACAAAGAGGTAGAAAATGAATAAATGAATGAATGAATTACCATAAAGAAAATTACAAAACTTTATTCTGATAAAACAAATGATAACAACTATAATGATGAAACTAAAACAACACTGAGCATAATCAGGACTGTCTTCAGTAAAACACCCTTGTTTTCTGCTGCAATAAAACATTCATCCATCCATCTATTCATCCATCTTCTACCGCTTATCCGTGGCCGGGTCGCAAAGGCTGCAGTCTAAGCAGAGACGCCCAGGCTTCCCAGCTCCCCAGACACTTCCTCCAGCTCTTCCGGGGGGATACCAAGGCGTTCCCAGGCCAGCCAAGAGACATTGTCCCTCCAGCGTGTCCTAGGTCTTGACCTTGTCTTGTCTTGACCTTGTCCTAGGTCTTGTTCCGGTCATGTCATCCCTGGGGAGGCGTACAGGAGGCATCCGAAACAAATGCCCGAGCCACAATAGCAATAAAACATATAGAAATAATATCGGTGAATGTTAAATATTTAATTCATATACTATGTGTTAGAAAATGGCTAAAATGTTAAAAAAATAAAATAGTCATGGATCTCTTTTATCTTTATTCATTTAATTAAATGTAACTATTGCATGTATTTGATGTTTTTCATAAAGGAGATGGTTGTAAGGTCAAGGAACAATAGAGGAATATTTCAAAAGTCAGCAGAGCATTGTATTTTATAGTCGGTTGCATGACTATGGCTCACAAACAGAAAATGATGTGCCTTTAACAGGTAAATGTTTTCTTGCACAGAGACAGGAAGTGAAGAATCTCATATCATTGCTACAAGCAGCATGCATTGTTGATCCTATAATAACCACAATAAAGACTCACTCAATAAAGATATGGGAACTAGTAAAAACTAGACTCAAAATCTGCTGAGTCTGCTAAAACGTGACTTTCAAGAACATCATAATAATGATTTTATTGACAAAGCCACAAATCTTGAGATGCATTCATGTAGTAACATTGATTAAATAGTACTTAAATGTGAAATGAAATTAAAGTGTTTATATTTGCCTTCTTTTTTGCAAATGTTACTTTTTATGATTTTCACAGTCTGTTTGACACAATGGCCCCTGACTGTGACACAGTTGATGGAAAGTTTACCACTGCTGTTCAGCTTTCAAAATGAGATGTGACTCTTCCTGTTTGTCAGCACAAGTCTTAGAAATGCATCATAAAAAAATGTAAATGGTTTTGGAGGTTGGTCAAAGACCGTGAAGGACCTGCTCCGAGTGAAGCTGCTGCATGTGGTTTGTCTTTTTGTTCACAAGAAAGGTAGTTTGAGGGGTGGAAAACATGGTCTACAGAACACTACTATGAAAAAAATTATGGCATAATCTGATTAAAAAAATATTAAAATGTATAATTTATTTGTAATCACTCTAAACACTTAAATGAGGATTACCCAATTTTTATCCTTGCATTTAGTTTGACAGTTTATTCACCTAATAGCTTATTGTAACAGGAATCATTTGTGAAAAAAATTGACCATAAGACCATCTCATCTTAGGCTAAATCCAAATTAACAACACTTTAAAAATGTCTTAACTTCTTTTGATTGACCTTGATGTATTTCATGGCCACAACCTGCGAAAGTGTACGCTCAATGGCAGGGTAATAACAGCAGAGCCGACCCACCAAGGCTGGAAACTGAACAATACTGGAAAGTATATGGGAGAGGGAGGTATCACACAACAGTGATGCACAGTGGCTGGTGGCTCTGAGAGAGGACCACAGCAACCTCCCTGAACAGAATCCAGTTACCATCACAGCAGCAGACATCCAAGAAAGAGTCTCAGGTATGAAAAACTGGACAGCACCGGGCCCTGACAGGATCCACACCTACTGGCTAAAGAAGTTCACTGCACTCCACGAGCGCCTTGCAGCACAAAAGAACCAGCTGCTAAGGGATAGGACGCACCTTTAATGGCTTGAATGATTCAGAAGGACCCCGCAAAGGGTAAAGTCCCATCCAACTCTTGAGCGCAAAGATCTGGTAGGAACATAGGTCTGTATTAGCACATGAAGATATGAGTGGGCTGAGCCAGTAGTGGTCTTGTAGGCCAAGAGCATAGCTTTGAACTTGATGCGGGCGTCAACCGGGCAGTGTTGCCAACTATTTTCAAAGGAAAGTAGCTAAAGCCTAGCAAAAAAGGCGCTAAATGTCGCTAGATGACATCATGCGCAAATTAGCATATTCGTGACATCATTACAACATACTAAATTGCATACATTCTTGCGTTCGGCCTGCCTGCTAATGTGCTTTCTTGACAAATTCGTGCTCACATAGTTTCTTCTACTGTATTTTATTATGATATAGCCGACTGTCCCAATAAAGCTCTTCTCATTTCACACAAGAAAAATGGAAATCTAATCAATCAAATCAGTAAGGAAATTGGCTATTGGCTGTCCTATAAGTCGCTAAATGACACCATCGCCTCACTTGCATATTGACCATGTGCATTGTGCATGTGATTGTGATGAACGCTGTGGGAGAGAAAGGAATAAAGTCGCTGAAGAGACAAAAGGTGAGTTGAAAACACACGGGATCCACCAGATCAGGCTTGCCAAGTTGCCGCACATGCACAATTAATTTGCAGTCTGGACGTGGAGGGGGGAACAACTACTGCTCTGACTGCAGCTGGGAGGGGCTGCTGCACGAGGACTGGGTAAACAGGATGTGCCTGTCTACAGTTTTTAAGAAAAGATGATTTATTTTTGTCTTATAAACTTGTTTTTTGGGATGGGGGTGGGGCCCGCGGCAGCGCCCGCTGCTCTTTGAGAAGAGTAAGAACAATGTGTGCTTTCACTTCAGAGAGTCTCCAAAAGTCTCCAATAACTCCAGAAAAAGTTGTTAGATTTGTCGCTAGTCGCTTTTTTGAAAATTTGTCACTAGAGGGGTCTGAAAACTTGCTAAATATAGCGACAAAGTTGCAAAGTTGGCAACACTGCAACCGGGAGCCAGTGTAACTAATGAAGACGAGCGTTACATGCGCTCTCTTTGGTTCATAAAAGACCACTCTTGCCACTGCATTCTGGATCATCCGCAGAGGTTTGGTTGTGCAGGCAGTGAGTCCAGCCAGTAGAGCATTGCAATAATCTAGTTTGGACAAGACAATAGCCTGGACTAGGATTTAAGTAGAGTGCTCTGATAGGAAAGATCTAATTTTCCTAATGTTGTAGAGGATGAATCTACAGGACCGGGTGGTGCTGGCAACATGACTTGTGAAGTTTAGTTGATCATCAATTACCACTCCCAGATTTCTGGCAGTGCTGGACGGTGTAATGGTTGATGAACCTAGTTGAATGGAGAGGTTGTGGCGGGTCTTTGGGTTGGCCAGAATCACATGCAGTTCTGTTTTTGCAAGGTTCAGCTGCAGGTGATGGTCCTTCATCCAAAGTGAGATGTCACTCAAGCACGCCGAGACGCGAGCAGAGACTGTCGGATCATCAGGTTGAAATGACAAATGGATTTGAGTGTCATCTGAATAGCAGTGATAGGAAAAAACTAATGCTTCTGAATGACAGAGCCAAGGGATGTCATGTAAATGGAAAAGAGTAGCGGTCCAAGCACTGAGCCCTGAGGCACCCCTGTATTGAGATGTTGGGACTCAGAGACCTCGTTTCGTCTGCTCATTTAATCACAAGCTTATCTACAAGTTTTCCTTTGGAACAAGTTTAAAATCTTTCGATTGCTGTTGTATCTCTTTCTTTTAACTTGTTCTTTTTCCCCTTTCCCTAGTAGTATACATTATGTGTTGTATCTTTTTTTTTTTGCTCTGATGACTCAGAGCTGGAGGAGCTGAAGCCATCAGATGACTGATTAGAGGAAGAGGAAAATTAGGATCCTTTTTCACCTTGAAGGAATCCTCTAGGAAATCCCGTTTCATAGGGCTTGGGGACATTGGAGCATGTCTTCGTAAAGCTATTCAAATATACAAAAACCCTAACCCTAAAAAACATAAATACGCACATAGTAGTTAAATTGTTATAACTGACACTGCACAACTTTCTAAATAGTTATTAAAAAAAATGGGAAAAAAATATGTGCACTTTTTGGCATGGCAGATATCAGCCTTAAATCTACAGCTGTGATTGACTTTTTATTTGGAACAACCAAATGCTGTAAGTCTATATGACAGCATAGACTACACTTTTAACTAAACCAGAGTGAACATAATATTATTATATATTTATATTATTATATATTTTACTAATCATCTCTGCATATTTGTCCCATGTTGTACAATTTTTGTGAAGTTTATTACTGTAGTTGGACATGGCCAGCAAATATGACATAAGTCATTCCCTTATATTATTTTATTGTACTTACAAGCTGTTCCTTAAGGAAGTCCCTTTCTCCTAAAAGCTCCTTAATTGTGTCTGCCTGTGCCTCCATCCTAATTTTGGCATTCTCAAGCTCCTGAGACATTTTTTTCTCAGCTTGTATGGCAGTTGGAGCAATTGTATCACTTGTAAGAAATTGATTTGTAGATGCAAATCAATTTTGGAACAAGCAATCTTTTTCCCACAGCCACAACTACTACTGTATAACAGTTTTTCAGAACTTCAGATTCTAATAAACCAAGTCATATTTACATTTACATTTATTCATTTAGCTGACGTTTTTATTGAAAGCGACTTACATTGTTCTACAGTAATTACCACTGTTATAGCCACTGGAGGCAAGGTGGATTAAGTGTCTTGCCCAATGACACAACAACAGTATGAACGGTGGGGAGAGTGAGAATCGAACCGCCTTCCTTCAGGTTGAAGGCCGACCGCACAACCCAATGAGGTTAATATGCTATTGTCTGTGCTGGTCTTTTAATAATATAAAAGATATAGACTTTTTCCTATTCTACAGCATTGGTGGGACATTATTTTTCCTCACGGGCCACATTCGAACCTGGGACTCTGGTGGAGGGCTGAGCCAACACGGGAACTCACTTGTGCTCAATAAAAACACATTTGTTTTGTGGATAAGCGTGTAAACTGGAGCAGGAGTGAGAGCATATAATATATAATATACAAATACTATGACGATAAACTGTAGCATATTTTCCCAATAAGTCATTTTTACCTTCTAAGGGGACATTATAGTGTAATCTGTAATTGAGAACCTGGACAGATTACCAACTGCACACAGGTAGAAACATATACTCTGCACCTATTTGTGGTATATTCACTGAAATGTACTTTTCAAAAAAACAATGTTGATGAATAAAGTTAAAGTAATGTTTATTCAAAGACAAAAGAGCGTAGAGGGAGTCTGAGGGGTGAGGAGGGTCTGGTCTAGCTTGTCCAGATCCTTAAAACCAGTGATGCTGCGCCATCCGCTCCAGAGGGACCCTCCGCTGTGGATCCATTCGCAGACAGGATCGAAGGAAGTCCAGACACTCTGAAAGACCAGACAAGGACCACATTTAGACATTTAGACCAGACATGGACCACATTTAGACCAGACATGTACCACATTTAGACCAGACATGGACCACATTTAGACCAGACATGGACCACATTTAGACCAGACATGGACCACATTTAGACCAGACATGGACCACATTTAGACATTTAGACCAGACATAGACCACATTTAGACCAGACATGGACCACATTTAGACCAGACAAGGACCACATTTAGACCAGACATAGACCACGTTTAGACCAGATATAGACCACATTTAGACCAGACATGGACCACATTTGCTTGTACCTTTAGACAAATTCTTCTTATATTTTAACTTTCTGGCAGTAAACTTGCTGGTGGTGAACTGTCTGTGTCCATCCAAAAGCTCAAAGAGTATTGCTCCGAGTTGCCAGACGGACGTGGGGCCGGCGCTGTATCTGCCCTGTCGGAAAAACTCTGGTGGAGCGTAAGCTGATGTGCCTGAAAACTCCTCAAAGGGGCCGGAGCTGGCCATACAGCCACATCCAAAGTCCACAATCCGGACTCTGATACCATTAGAAATGGTCTGGATCAGGATATTTTCGGTTTTGAGGTCCCGATGGAACACACCTCTGGAGTGGAGGTCGTTTACAGCCTGTACCAGCTGCTTCAGGATGTTCTGAAATAAACACAAGCAAGTCTTTAGGACCATAAGTACAATAGAACCAATGACCATAAAACAGATAGATGTAGGTGCACAAGGTGTGAGGGAGAGCTGGGGAAGAAACTTTTCCTCAGTCTGTCTTTGCCAACACACACTCGGACCTTTTATATAAAAAGTGTGTAGGATCTCTACTAAAAGACGTGCACACCCAAAAGCCAAAAAGTGTGCACATCAAAAAATAGGAATCCTACCTGAGCAACAATAACTCAAATGGGGTTTTGATTGATTGTATGTTTTTTAGGGGCTGCAGCACCTATATCTGGGTGCTGTGTCCTATATATGTGTAAATGAAGCTAAACCCAGGTGCTTACCTTTGCCTTTTCCTCTGTGAGCGGCCCATCATTGTCCCTCAGATATGTGATGAGGTCCACAGCTGGGAGGGGTCTCTCCATGACCAGCAGGACCTCTTCTGTCAGGTCATACCAGTCAATCAGTGACACTGCGGCGTGTTGCCCCAGAGTCTTCGGGCCCCCTCCGGCTCTCACCATCAGCAGCACCTCCTCCGGGATGCTCAGCTCTGCTCCGTCACTCACTATGGAGCAGTAGTCCACATCAACTTTGGGGATGTGCTTGATGGCCACCTACAATTCACAATAACAGCTGTTAAAGAATTATCCTCAGAGTATCACTAACACTGATGATAACAAATGGAGGAAATCCTCAGTGTCTTCAGATTATCTGTTAGTCAGTCATAAATCTACTAACTTAAATAGTAATTTACCATTCTAAATAAAAGAGACAAAATGACTGACAATTAAACACAATGTATTGATAAACTTACTGGAAGATGATCTGATCGCCTCAAAGCAGCGTAAACAGAGCCAAAGCCACCTTCTCCCAGTTTTTTGAGTTCTTCATATTTGGACTGAAACTGATCTACAAACACATGTTACAACAAATGTATTAGTTATGTATTAGTTCGTCACCACAGTCAGAGCATTATGAAGTAAGGGCCACCATACACAGATATACACTCTCACATCTCCCCATATGCATGTCTTACATATACTCTTTGGGCCAAAGCTAGGACTAAGACTTGTTCTGCTCTGCGTGTGGTATGCACTGTAGCAGCTAAAGGCATGAGTCACACTATTAGACTTTTATTTATGCTCTATTGTAGATATCTGTGTTCACTTTGTCAGTATTTTTGTCATTATGTCACTTATATATTAGTCATTGTGTATTCACTCAAAGTTTTTCTTATTGTGGAACATATGTGACCCTTCTATTCTAGTGCTCTTAAACACTGAGTTAGTCTTGGTCATTTCTCCTGACAGCCTCTACCCTGTCTCTGCCTTGTACCTCTGCTGGTGGAACCTCGGATCAGAACGCTGTCCTCCTGAGTGCTGCAGGTCGCCCAGTCTCCCTCACTGTTTGTCTTACGTTTGTCAGGTTCTAGGAGCACCTCGTCTTGATTGCTGACCTTTCTCCTCTTAGTCGGCCTTCTGAGGCTGCTCTCTGTTAAAACATTTGACCCAGTCAACATCTAAAACAACTCTCTTTTTCTGATGTATATGATTGTGTCTCATTACACCTGAAGCCTTGCAATCTGTTATTGTCTTATAGAATAAAAAAAGAACATAATAGCCCTGAACAGCTGACTGAGTGGCAGAATAATGGTCCAGAATCTTTATATCTTGGGTGAGGGGGTCAGGGCGGGAGTGGTCTGGGAGAGTGTGCACACTGTGAGTGTCAACCCAGATGGAAAAAAAAAGCTCAGTATTTTTGAAACATAATGATTAAAAAGTTAGTTAGTAATGTTAGTGGTACCGATGAAATTGAATGTATTTATCAATATTTGGTACCTATGTAGAAAAAATGAGCACTGAATAGTGAATAGTTCACACTTGCAGTGTTTGGTGGGATTCAAATAAACTCCAGTGCGGTGGTGCCGTTAGTGTGAATGCTGCCGAGTGAACCTTGGTGTGCACTACACATGTGCACAAGACCTCTTGGTGAGTCTCAGTCCACTTCCAGCTGAACTGTGGTCCAGTTCAATTAAAATGTCAAGGTCACAGTCCTCAGTTAAAAACATGAAGAGCATTACAGACATTGAGACATTAAAGGCCAAACGTGTCTCATCAGTGTTTGGTGCAGGTCATGTTGAGTTTATGGTTCTGTCAAGTTAATATCAGTTCAAAGAAACTCCTCTGACAGCACCATCTATTGTGTCTGTGTTGTGCTGAAAATGCCACTGTGATAACTTGTTTTCTATTCAAACTAAAAAGGACCAGGTCAAAAGTTCAAACACACTCTAAAAATCCTAAAAATAAATCTAAATTTGCAGATCCATTTGTACTTGCACTCTGGGGTGCTTTACAATACTGAACACATCTTCAAACCTTGTGCATTTTTATAAATAATAATAAATATGACATAAATTTTGACATTTTTGTAGTAGAATAAAACATAAAACAAGGACTGAGAGAAAAAAACTTGTTGGTGCATGATTGAAATGTGTTTGTTAATATGTTTTACATTTAACTCACCTGTCTGTCTGTGCAAGCTCATCTGAGAGTCACATGCTCTCGTCCTTTTGCCCATATTGGAAATACTAATGTCACAAACTCTGATAACTGCCGATAAATATTAATAAATGCTGAGAAATGTAGTGAAGCTGCTTTTCTGCTCTGAATCTGTGTCAAAGTGAGATCTTACAGAGTTGGGTTCTATTCCAGAGTTCTGTTCCAGACTCTGACATCATGTCCACGGCAACTCACCAATCCAGGAAGTGTCTCAACAAAAATTCAATTCCAACCTTTTTTAAAAATTTGGTTTGAGATTAGAACTGAAGCCTTCTTGTTGAGATAAATTACATGCAACATTTTTGTTTTATATCATGCTAATGAACAAATGTTAAACCCAGCAGACATCACTCTTATGTTATGGAAAAAGGAAGCATTATCTTAAATTATGGTTGATGCCAGATTGGACTAAGCACAGAGACAACCCTTGAATTTTTTATGTGTGTCTTTGCTTCTTTCTTAGCACAACTGCTGCAAGCTCTAAAAACAGGACTTAATTTATACATTTTTAACAAGTTGACAACAGTTGATGTAATGGCTGCTGTTGTATCTAATGGAAAAATGAGGCTGTGGTAGAAATATTCTTTAAAATATCCTTTCATAAATTATTTATAGACCTCTTAGCCTACGACGTACACTACGGCGTCGACACAAAAGTCTAAATCAGACTTTACAACTAAAGATCTTTTATCTTTCATGACCATTGAAGGTGTTAGGATCTTTCAGACACCAAGCTGCTGAAAAATAAAGATGTTGACATTAGGCCCCTTTCAGGATATGTGCTGAGCCCACAGCTGGCATCACTGATGGAACCTAATCTCAAACTCACTCTGGGATCAACCAGCTACTGAACTGGTGTCAGAGCAACAACCTGGAGCTAGGTGACCGCATTTTCAACCTAACACACGTCCCGCAATTGAGTCCTGCATTTTGATTGGCTGTAGATAATTCAAGAAAGTTCCAGCTCCAGTAAAATCGGAGTAGGAAAAAACGTCTCTGCCAAGCTGCCAATCAGTCAGCAGTATTTAAGTAGAGCATGTTTGACTGACAGCTCCAGCAGCTCCGTCCACGATGCAAAGCTGCAAATGACTTTCTCTTATTTTGAACGAACCATGGAAAAAATGTTTACAGGACTACGAAAAGACTATTGTTAAGTAAGGCCAGTCCAAGGAGATTCTCAGTCATTTTTATGAACAACATCATTTGCTGTTCTCTCTGTCTAGAGCATCAGAGTCCGAGCAGCTCTCAAAAAGGTAGTCCAGACTGCGGAGAGGATTATCAGGACCACCATCCCAAGTCTGTGGGACATTTACATCAAAAGATGCAGGAGCAGAGATGAGCTGGTTTCCAGGGACAGACTGTTCTCCTCGACTTCTGCACATCCACTGTTGTGGATGTCTTGTTGTTCTGATTGTTGGCACACAAGTCATTTCACTGCACAGTGTAATGTGTATGAATGTGTATTTGACTAATAAAACCTGACCTAACAAAAGAAGTTATACTGTATTTTTAGACATAAATTTCCATGTGATTCTGCTGCAGTGCGTCTTTAAAAATGTGACTGCCTTGATATAAATGCTGTGAATTAGCACCAAAACAGATAAATACAGAACAGTGACATTTGAAAATGTTGATTTTAGAAATATGAAAACAACTTGAAACAATATTTTTCTACTGCAAACACTAGAGTCTGTTACACTCGCAATTAAATAATCTAATAAACCGTCAGACATAATGTTTCCCACTGCAAACATAATAACTATTACATCTAAAGAAGTGTATTACGTTTTTGAATCCAATCATGAAATACTGCAAATGTAATAAATTTTCTTGGTGTCTATTGGTAAATTGGGCCCAAAAGTTTTTCAGCTGAGATTTAGTGATGTGGCAAGACTTTTTCCACTGAGGTGGTCCAGCTGAGGCACTTAGTTATGCAAGAGTGGCACCACAGCCCTGTCCAAGAGGGCCCTATAAACAGTGTTTTAACTGAATAAGAGTAGCCTAAATAGGATTGGGACTCTGGGTGTCTAGCCACACAAGGTCACACTACTTTTCGTGTCTGTCCCAAACCCAGATAAATAGAAATGGTTGTGTCAGGAAGGGCATCCGATGTAAAAACTTTTGCCAAATCCTATATGTGAATAACTAACATGACTTCCATATTGTTTTGGTCGTGGCCTGGGTTAACAATAACCTCCATCGGTGCCATTGACCTACAGGGCACTGGTGGAAATCTGGGCTACTGTTGGTCGAAGAAGGAAGAGGAGAAATGGGTCTCCTTAGGCAGAGAGAGAATAGTAAAAGGTAGAAGTTTAGGACTGAAAGTAGGGGGTTTGAATGTTGGTATGATGACAGGTAAAGGTAGAGAGCTGATAGATATGATGCAGAAGAGGAATGTCGACATTCTTTGTGTGCAGGAGACCAGACACAAAGGTAACAAGGTTAGAAGCATTGGAGCAAGGTTTAGACTGTTCTATCGTGGTGTGGACAGGACGAGAAATGGAGTAGGACTCATCCTGAGGGAAGAGTTTGTGAAGGTAAAGAGCGTGTCAGATAGGTTGATGAGTCTGAAGCTGGAAATTGAAGCTGTGATGTTGAACGTTGTTAGCGCTTATGCTCTGGAGCGAGTTTGAGGAAGTGATGCAGAGTGTTCCCAGAGGTGAGAGAGTGGTGATAGGGACAGACTTCAATGAACAAATTGGTGAAAGGAATAGTGGTGATGAGGATGTGAGGGGCAGGTTTGGACTTCAGGAAAGGAACCCACAAGGACAGAGGTTGGTAGAATTTGCTAAAAGTATGGAGATGGCTGTGGTGAACGCATACTTTCAGAAGAGGCAGGAGCACACAGGTGGACTATATCTTATCTAGATGCTGTAATCTGATGGACATTAGCGATTGCAAAGGACTGGTAGGAGAGAGTGTAGCTAGACAGCATAGGATGGTGGTGTGTAAGATGACTCTGGTGGTGAGGAATACGAAAAGAGGAAAGGCAGGACAGAAGACAAAGTGGTGGAAATTGGAAAAGGTTGAGTGCTGTTGTCATTACAGAGAGTAGGTGGAGCTAAAAGGGAAAGTGTTTAACTTTGACTTGAACTTTATTAGACTTGAGGCTTATCTAATTTCAACTGGGAGGCGTTTCCAGATTTTTGTTTCATGAAACTGAAATGCTTTTTTTTTCTTTTTCAACAGAAATAATACCTACGATCAATCAGTTTGAACTTGTGGATAGATTAATGGAAGGTCAAACAAACTATGAGGTAAAGTATAATCATGTCAATCTGTTGATTCATTATTAAATTTTTTTGTGGTTAAAAGGTTGGCGGTTTGATCCCCACTCTCCCCAGTTTATACTGTTGTTGTGTCCTTGAGCAAAATCGTTCACCCACTTCGCCTCTAGTGTGTGTGCCACTGGTGTATGATATGAGTGTGTGTGATGGTGGTCCAACAAAAATTTCAGCTTGTTTTCAGCAAGCCTCAAAACATTTGAATTAATGCAACAAAAAATTTTGTTTTTGGCCTAAATCATAAATGTACATTTGGAGAGGAGTCAACAAGGCCTATGTTGAAAAGTAGACCATTCCTATTGTGAGGACTGGAGGCTTTTGCCAAGAATAATGTGAGGCTTTATCATCTGAAAAACTAAAGAGCCGCATCCACAACTGCCACAAAAGACTTCAAGCTATCATTGATGTTGAAGGTGGTAATACACAGTATTAAGAACTAGGGTAAGTAAACTTTTGATCAGGGTCATCTGTGTAGTTTCTTTTGTCATTATAATTTAAAAAGAGTAAACACAATTGTTTGACAATAAATGGCTTCACCCAACCCCTAACTATGACCAGACCACTAACATTGATTTATCATTCATATTCTCTGAAAAATGGCCAAACAATCACATATTCTGCCAGTGTGTGTACACTTATGAAACTGTAAATCTGAGATTGATTTCATGAAAACAGAACTTGCGGGAAAAGCTTAAAATATAACCATTTCTCTAACACATAATGTTTCCACCTTGTAATGTTACTCAAACATGACCAAAATGGCCCCTCGATGAGTCTAAGTGCTACAACACACACTTTTGAGTAGGAAGGTGGTGTATTGTGGTTGATAGAAAAATACATTTCTTATTCTTTCACTTTCACTAAAGATTAGGCCGATAACTGACAGCAACTCTTTACCTATTTCCTGACAGAGACGATGGGTGGAGGGCACTAAATAAATGTTCTGAAACCATTGTACTCGCTCAGATGTTAACTTTTCCAGTCCTCATCGACTTACATTTGTTTCAACCAGCTGCTGTGATATTGCATGTAAAGTTAGTATTTTGACTATAATAATATTTTGTTGTATTTATGTTGTTTTATTGCTGAAAGTTGCACTGTACATCAGTTACTAGAGGAAAGAAAGAACTTCAATTTATTCAGTGGTGCTGTTATTGGCCCAAAGTTCTTCAAGTGCTCCATAAATACATTAGTCACTTCTGAAAAACAAGAGACCCTCAAAATGTAGTGATAATATTGTTTATTAAAAAAGACACTGGAGAACTGATGAGCAACAATTTAGATAAAGCTTTACAAAAGTTATCAGTTGCTATGTGTATATTTAATTATTATTGTCAGTTAAAAAACAATGCATCAAAAAATATATAAAAAAAAAAACAAGTTAGGGATTTTTTTATACAATGACACTACAGTATCTCTGAAAAATTGTTGACTCTTAATGTGAAACTCTGACATTAGAGTAGACAACATGTTCCTCTGCAGACTTCAGCGTCCTGCGCTGGGCTCTTTCAGCTCTTTTCTTGGTGAACTTTGGAGCAGAATACATAACTTCAGGATCTCTCTGTGAAAGTCAATAATTTAATATTTGAAAAGACAACATTTAAAAAATGCTTGTTTCTCTTTTATTTATCTTACCAACTGGATTTGGCATTCCTCACTCACTGGTGCTTCATTTGTATTTTGTTTGACTAAAAAAGAATTGGGATAATTAAGCATTTTTTTTATTCAGGATATCACTTTCTTATTTAGAATGAAACAGAATAAATAATGTTTATTTTACCACTGAGACAATCACAAGACCTCTTCTTGATAAAACAAATGAGGACGACTATAACAATGAGACTGATGCTTAAAGCAACACTGAGCAGAATTAAGACTGCACTGGCCTTCGGTAAAACACACTGGTTTTCTGCTGCAATAAACAATATAGAAACTTTATAAGTAAAAGTTGTTGAATATTTAATTTGTGAGAAAATAGCTAAAAACTTTAAGAAAAAAATACAAATAAAATAAAGAAAGAAACAAGATAATAAAAATGCTGAATTACCTTTAATGTGGACTTTGACTCCATTTCCAAAGAGGACGTGTCCACATGCTGCCACAGCACAGTGGTACGTCCCGGCGTCAGAGGGGCTCATGTTTTTGGAGAAAGTGTAGGAACATTTGAGAGGACCATGAGCTTCTGGACTCCTGTCACATTTAACAGAGCTGTTCCTCTGAGTGTAGACAAAACCAGGACCAGACTGATCCAGTCCAGCTTTAAACCAGAAAACCATGTGATCCTCAAAACACTCTTGATTCTCAGTTTGGATCGAACACTGCAGAGTCACAGAGTCTCCTGCATAAACCGTGTCAGAGGTGAGGTCTGGACTGAGGACAGTGATGTTTGTCTCTGGTCCTAAGAAATAAAAGACTGATAGTGTAATCATAAAACACAGAAAAGGTAAGATTTCACTTGCATTACCTTTAATTTTCAAAAATGTCCCCGTAACAAATTCCATATTTGTAGTTTTTACTTTGACACAATAGTAAAACCCAGTATCGTTGAGCTTTGCCTCATTAATATTCAGGACAAATGTCCCAGGCTCTTGTTTTGTTGTAAACCAAGGAGTCTTGTTAACAGTATCAAAATTAAATTCGTATGCTCCTCCTAGAAATTCAAGCCAGGGTTCAGAAAGAAGTCTGATCCAGTGCAAAGACGAGCGATACTCTTTAGATTGGCGGGGACAATTAAGAGTCACAGGTTTTCCGACATCAGAAATTATTGTCTCAAATTTAGGATCATCTGTGCAATCTGGAAATAAACAAAGTCAAATTTTGTCACAACAAAACTAATTTCACATGATTTCTGTGGAATACAATTTTAGATATCTATGACTTACCTCCAACTTTGACAAAAAGTGATGCATATAATATGAACAGCATTTTCTTGTTGATGTAATAGTTGTCACACTGCAGCTGTTTTATAAGATGATGCCTTGATATACTGATGTCAGTGGGAGGGTCCTTTTGGAGTAATCTGATTGGTCTGTGCTTAGGCGCTTTATACCACCCCAGTGGAAATAATGTCGCTCATATTTCCAACATAACACCTGAAATACCACTGACAGTAGACATGTTTGTATGGTTCACACAGAAGTTTTTGAAATTGACTCTGAGGGTGAACTGTAAAGACAATATACTGTTGTGCTCATATGTTGGCAGAATATTTTGGCCAATTTTCAGAAAATATTAATTAATTAAACTCATTAGTTAGTGGTAGGGTGAAGCCATTTAATGTAAAACAAACAAAAATTTGAATACCCCAGTTCTTAATACCTTGTATTGCCATCTTTAACATCATTGACAGCTTGAAGTTTTTTGTGATAGTTGTGGATGAGGCTCTTTATTTTCTCAGATGGTAAAGCTGCTCATTCTTCTAGGCAGAAAGCCTCCAGTTCCAGTAGATGATTGGGCTGTCTTACATCAACAGTAGATTTGAGATCTCCCCAGAGCGGCTCAATGATATTGAGGTCAGGAGACTGAGATGGTCAGTCCAGAACCTTCACTTTATTCTACTGTAGCCAATGACAGGTCGACTTGGCCTTGTGCTTCGGATCGTTGTCAAGTTGGAACATCCAAGTACGTCTCATGCGCAGCTTCCGTGCTGATTAATGAAAATTTTTCTCCAGTATTTTCTAATAACATGCTGCATTCATATTTTCCTGTGCCTGTGTAGCTCACACATCCCCAAAACATCAGTGATCCACCTCCATGTTTCACAGTAGGAATGGTGTACCTTTCATCATAGGCCTTGGGTAGCTCCTATGCTCAGGGAGTAATTTTGACAATTTCTGGCTAAATCCGTTGATGTTTGAGAAAGTTAGGGGAGGTTGAAAATGCACAAAATAAACCAAAACACAAAGTTCAGGGGTGCTGGAGGGCTATTTTAGTGTATAGCCATTGTATTGTCATATCATAGTGCACAACTTCTTCATCGGGTTCAACAAGGTTTGTTAATGTGTGAGAGAGTTAGGGGAGGTCAAATTAGCGTTAAATTCTTGCTTCCTATTTATGTACATCACAGATTTGAGGCATTGCCATAGCAACATGGTTGAAGTTGTTTGGGCTTTAAGTTTAAGGGGCTATGAGGGATACATCCATCCAGCTAAGCAGAGATGCCCAGACTAACAGCTCTCCAGACACTTCCTCCAGCTCTTCTGGGGAAATAATGAGGTGTTCCCAGGCCAGCCGAGAGACATAGTCCCTCCAGCGTGTACTAGGTTTTCCCCAGAGTCTCCATCCGGTGGGACATGCCTAGAACACCTCCCAAGGGAGGCTTCCAGGAGGCATCTGAAACAGATTCCCGAGCTTCCTCAGCTGGCTTCACTCAATGTCGAGGAGCAGCGGTTGCTTGAACATGGTATTCATTATGGACAAACTGTGACTAGCACAGAAGTCCAATAACAAAACACTGCTCAGGTTCAGATCAGGGGGGCCGTTCCTTACAGTCATGCCCCTCCAGGTTTCATTGTCGCTGTCCACCAGTAGAACGACATCCCCTCTCAGAAACTCCCAAAAGGCTGGGTTTTTTGGCCCATAAGCACAACCAACAGTGAGAGAGCTATTCCCGAAATGAAGGCACAGGAAAGCAACCCTCTCATTCATCGGGGTAAACTTCAACACATGGCAGCTGAGCTAGTGGGCTATGGGCAAACCCACACCACCCCGCTACCTCTCATTACTGGCAACTCCAGAGTAGTGGAGAGTGGAGTGTGTAACAAATTTATTACATTTAACACAAATTAAATTTCAAAGTCAAATTTAAAATTTGCAGGAGGTGTATGTCAGTGTTTGAGAGAGTTAGGAAACAATTTACAAAATTGTCAAAATTAGAAAAAATACCAAATTTGGAAGGGGGCTGGAGGGCCATTTTAAAAGATAGCCATTATAATTGAACATGCCTTTCTTCAAGGTGTTATTGTCACAACTTCTTCATTGAGTCCAACTAAATCCTTTGATGTTTCAGTGAATTACTTGCTGCATGACCAGCCCAAAATGGTCCGAAGTGGACAGAAAAAAGTTGAGACATTGTAGTGATTGTGAATAAAAATAGAATGGAATGATGTAGAAGTTTCAAGTATTTTATTCAAAATACAACATAGATGACATATAAAATGTTTAAACCTAGAAAATGTATAATTGTAGGGAAAAAATAAGTTTTTCAATTTTATGGCATCAACACATCTCAAAAAAGTTGGGACAAGGCCATGTTTACCTCTGTGTGGCATCCCCTCTTCTTTTTATAAAAGTCTGCAAATGTCTGGGGACTAAGGAGACAAGTTGCTCAGGTTTAGGAATAGAAATGTTGTCCCATTCTTGTCTAATACAGGCTTCTAGTTGCTCAACTGTCTTAGGCCTCCTTTGTTGCTGTGTATGATGCGCCAAATGCCACATGCATTCATGCAATACCATACCATCAGAGATGCAGGATTCTGAACTGAGGGCTCAGACTTGGGTTGTCCTTGTTCTCTTTAGTCTGTATGACATGGCGTCGTAGTTTTCCCCAAAAACTTCAAATTTTGATTCGTCTGACCACAGAACAGTTTTCCACTTTGCCACAGTCTATGAGCCTTGACCTTCTGGATCATGTTTAGATATGGCTTCTTTTTTGACCTATAGAGTTTTAGTTGGCAACGGTGAATGGCACAGTGGATTTTGTTCACCGACAATGTTTTCTGGAAGTATTTCTGAGCCCATGTTGTGATTTCATATACAGGAGCATTCCTGTTTGTGACGCAAACAAGGGCCCGAAGATCATGGGCATCCAGTATGGTTTTCTGCCCTTGCCCCTTACGCAGAGAGATTGTTCCAGATTGGCAGTAGCTCAGTGGGTAGAGCAGTCGTCTTTCAATCGGAAGGTAGGCGGTTCGATTCCCACTCTCCCCACAGTTCATACTGTCATTGTGTCCTTGGGCAAGACACTTAACCCACCTTGCCTCCAGTGACTGTAACACTGGTAATTACTGTAAAACAATGTAAGTCGCTTTGGATAAAAGCGTCTGCTAAATGAATAATTGTAATGTAAATGTAAATGTAGATGATGATAACTTCAAACTCTTTGCAATTTTTCACTGAGAAACTCCTTTCTGACATTGCGTTATTATTTTGTGAGGCAGAACTAGGGGAATGCCTACCTTGACTTCTGAGAGACACTGCCCCACTGAGTGGCTCTTTTTATAGCTCAGTTTTTGAGTGGAGCTCCCCTTATACCGTCAATAAGCTCAGCTCAACTCTTTTCAAAGAAATTTGTCAGTAGCTGCTTTCCACTGCTTATTACACTTTTCCCTCTCCTTTCTTTTTTTTCTCTTTTGATGAACAGATTTTACTTTCGGGCAGTGGCAAGAGTCTGCCACTGCCCGATACCCTCTGAAAACTCTTGTTGCACATACATGGTTTTTCCTATCACTGCTGCAGATGACACTCAACTCCACTTGTCATTTCAACCTGATGACCCGACAGTCTCTGCTCGTGTCTCGGCGTGCCTGAGTGACATCTCACTTTGGATGAAAGACCATCACCTGCAGCTGAACCTTGTAAAAACAGAACTGCTTGTGAATCCGGCCAACCTAAAGACCCGCCAAAACTTCAACTAGGCTCATCAACCATTACACTGTCCAGCTCTGCCAGAAATCTGGGAGTGGTAATTGACAATCAACTAAACTTCACAAGTCATGTTGCCAGCACCACCAGGTCCTGTAGATTCATCCTCTACAACATTAGGAAAATTAGATCTTTCCTATCGGAGCACTCTACGCACATCCTAGTCCAGGCTCTTGTCTTGTCCAAACTGGATTATTGCAATGTTCTACTGGCTGGACTCCCTGCCTGCACAAACAAACATCTGCAGCTGATTCAGAATGCAGCGGCAAGAGTGGTCTTTAAAAAACCAAAGAGAGCGCACGTAACTCCTCTCTTCACTTGGTTACACTGGCTCCTGGTTGATGCCCGCATCAAGTTCAAAGCTATTCTCTTGGCCTACAAGACCACCACTTGTTTCACACCCACTGGTGGTACCATCCCAAAAAGGAAAAAAAATCACTCTCACGCACATTCTCTTGTTGAAATTGCTTCCATTGTTTTTCCTCACTTGTAAGTCAATTTGGATAAACGTGTCTGCTAAATGATTAAATGTAAATGTAAATGTATATAGTAAGCTTTCAAACTAACTAAAACACACTCCACTTTACGTCAGCAGATCTTACATGTCACAATTATGTGACCGGGGTTACACCATTTATTGTTTACAAGGTGCGCAAGGCCTCCACCTTTAGTTTTTCCACACATTTTTGTGTCCATTCACAACAGGTCCTTTTTTATTTCATCAAGGCTTCCAACTTCTCACATTTATTAGGTAGAGAATTAACATTTTCCATAATAATAGATGGAAGAAACGGCTTGAATATTTACCTCTTAGCATTTAATTTCACTCCAGCTTGGCAACCATGGAAGGTGCTTCTTAAAGCTCAAATGGAAGAGGATGTTTAAACGCACTCGGTTTGGAGCTCATTCCCTGAATACTTAATGAGACACATACTTTCCAAATAACAAACACTCTTAGCACAAGGAAACACTCTCAATATACCAGCACAAACACAGGAGCTACATGTAGCATGCGTGATCAAAGATAGATATCTTTAATAAAGCTTGCAGTTACATAATACCAATCATAGGCATCCAGTAATGTGTACATGAATGTTTACACATACAGTCTAGTTATGGATCTCTTTCATCTTTTTTCATTCATTTGAGTTTTAAAGGGATCATGTAATTATTGCATGTCTTTGCTGTTTTTCATAAAGGAGATGGTTGTAAGATCAAGGAACAACAGAACAAGAGTCAGCAGAGCAATGTATTTTACAGTCAGTTGTATGACAATGTTATGGCTCACAAACAGAAAATGATGTGCCTTTTGCAGGTGAATGTTTCCTTACACAGAGACAGGAAGTGAAAGTAATCTGATATCATTGCTACAAGCGTTACCCATTTTTTCCACAATATTTCTAATATATCAATAAAGATTCGGGAACTAGTTAAAAGTAGAGTCAAAATCCATTGAGTCTGCTTAAACATTAATTTCAAGAACCTAATTATAATATTGATTTTATTGATAAAGCCATGCATTTATGTAGTAACACTGAATAAATAGCAGTAATTAAATCAGTGAAATGTAATAAGTATTCATACATGCCTTTTCTTTTGCAGGTGTTACTTTTTATGATTTGCATAAAGTCTGCTTGACACAATGACAGCAACACAATGGATGGAAAGTTTACCACCACTGTTGTGGCTTAGCTTTCATAAAGAGATGTAAACCAGTCAGCACAAGTCTTTGAAATGCATTCTGAAAATGTAAATTCACATAGTTAATGGTTTTGGAGGTTGGTCAAATAGGCGAAGGACTTGCATGTGGTTTGGCTTTTTGTTCACAAAGAGGTAGTTGAAGCGGTGCAAAACATGGCCTACAGTACACTTTGCACTATGTGCATGTGAATGCCTGACAACACCTATAATCACCGACAATTTTCAGCAGTTCACAGCCTGGGAAGTTTTTGTTCACGGGTGACATAAACAGTTGCAGTGATGCCATTAGAGCATATTTTATTGGCTACATTATATAAGGGAAAAGAGAATAGAGTGGAACATATTGAAAAACAACACTGACTAACTATATTCAGTCATTTAGCAGACACTTTAATCCAAAGCAACTTACATTTAAGGTTCCATTCACCAGTGTTACAGCTGGAACACCACTGGAGGCAAGGTGGGTTAAGTGTCTTGCCCAAGGACACAGTGACAGTATGAACTGTGGGGAGAGCAGGAATCGAACTGCCTACCTATCAGTTTAAAGGACGACCGCTCTTACCACTGAGCCACGGCGCCCCAACTATCCAGAGATTACAGACTTTGATTGGCCATGGTATTTGGTTTTAGATGCCTCTTAGCCACTTCAGAGTCACAGGTTTGTGGTGGCATTTGGTTGGAGGCTAATCCACACTGCAGACGTCTGTTGTGTACTTTGTGCTGGTTTCCAGTCTTGCATGCAGAGTGGCACACAGTTTGCTAAGCTTCTGGCTGCGAAATGAGATCTCACAGTCCACCCTGACACTCCATCAATGTTGCCACCTTCTTCATCTGACATCATTTCAGCGGTTATGCCCTTCCAGAAATCCACCTCGTCCGCAGTTAGTACTTTCTGCCTAGCCTCCAACAGCTGTAAACCGAAATGTTACATACAATAAGTACTTTCTAAAGTTCAAAGTTCAAAGTTCAAAGTTTCTTTATTGTCCCTCTTGGGGAAATTAATTTTGCAGCATCATGCTCCTTAAAAAACACACAACATAGAATTACACCTCAACAACTCAAGAGCAGGATCAACAATGGAAATCACTAAAAACCAAAAAATGTGCAAAATGGAATTAAAACATGAATAAATATATTGTGCAAACAAGCAATTATTGTTGTGCAAAATGATTACAAAGTGCTAGGTGCCATTTAAGTGCCTCACAGCTGTCGGTAAAAACGACATATTTAATCTTTTAGTCCTACAGCCCAGAGCTCTGTAGCGCCGGCCGGAGGGCAGCAGCTCAAACTCCCCTCTGAGGGGATGGTCTTGGGACTGCGCTATAGCACCAGCCTTCCTCTGCACCTGTCGGCTGTAAATGTCCTTCAGCTGAGCCTGACTCCTCCCGAAATCTTACTGGCCACTTTAACCAGACTACCCAGTCTGTTTTTGTTGGTCAGGGAGAGGCTTCCAAACCAGGCAGCAATACAGAAGGATAAAACCGATTCAATAAAAGCACGATAAAACAATGTCATCATTTCAGTGGATACATTAAAACTGTTCATCTTCCTCAGGAAGTACAATCGTTGTTGGACCTTTTTAGAAACAGCATCCACCCAAGGCTCAAAACACAGTTTATTGTCCAGAATGACTCCGAGATATTTGTAGCTGTCGACCAGGTCAATGTCCGTGTTCTTGATGACAGTGGCTCTGGGGCAAGGTGGTGATTTGCGAAAGTCTATTTTAATTTCTTTTGTTTTTAACACATTCATATGTAAAAATGAACGGTCACACCACTGAACAAAGTCATTAAGGACTGGCCCATGGTCCTGTTCATCCCCTCTGAGCAGGCTGATGATTACAGAGTCATCTGCAAACTTTAAAATGTGTCTATCCTTGTACACACTGCGACACTGGTTTGTGTACAGAATGTACAGAAGAGGGGAGAGACAGCAGCCTTGGGGTGAACCAGTAGAGGTATAAAGCACATCAGATAAAATACCATTCACTCTAACACACTGAGGTCTGTCTAATAAAAAGTCCAATATCCAACCAACCAAGTTAAGATCAAGGTTAAAATCAGCCATAAGTCTCTCTGCCAGCAGGAATGGCTGAATGGTGTTAAAAGCAGAAGTAAAATCAACAAATAAAAGTCTGGCATGTGTCTTGGCTCCATCCAGATGTTTAAGAATAAAGTGCAACAGTGTGATGACAGCATCCTCCACTCTTCTATGTGTCTTTACAGTGTGAACAAATGAAACACATAAAAAAGTGCTGAAGGTGAGACAATGTCTAGCCATAGTAAACTGTAAAGAACAAAAGAAAGCAAGAGAAATCAAAAATAGAGTAAGATCATCCTGTAGACTAACAGTGTTTATATATTTGAGTTTTGCTCATTCTAACCTAAACCTTGTTTGTGACAGGACAAATCTGCGAGTGTTAGCACTTGATTGGTCGAGGCTCATCACATGAGAGGTGACATATCTAGGAAGAACGTTCAAGAAAAGCATATCAACAGAAAACATTTCTAGAAAAATATGGAAGATGGGACCAGTATAAATTTGGATTTTGCAAGGAACAAGTAGTTCATGTCCAGCATCATTTCTCCCTGTTGAGTGCACTGCAGGAAGATGTGTGTTGAACACACCTGCTAGTATTTGAAGTTTAAAATGGGTTTAAATAAATGTATTTATTTTTATGTGTTATGTATTATATATCTATAATTTAAAGTAATGTCAGGGCATTTTTGTACTACCATTGTATATGCTTTTCATGCTATATGCTAGTTCATGTTTTGTATGTCTTCTGTCATACAAACTCTAATTATTACTTGGGCTAACTTCTTTAAATTGAACTATAGCCCACTTTTTACAAAATATCACACTCACTGTATTAACCCCCTCCCACACACTAAAGCAGTTTGTACTTATGAAAGCTTCGCCTAAACCAAGAGGGTGTGGTGCCTGAAAGTGTCAACTCTCAGCACCACAACACTTAATTGTGTGTTAAGTGTTGTGGTGCTGTGTGTTAGAGTTTACTCACCTCTCTGTTCCTTGTGTCCAGGTGTCTGGCAGACCACGGCAGGGAAATAGAGAGTGGAGAAACTAAACAGTGTTTTATGGTTTATAGGTTTTAAAGAAGTCTAGGTGTTTGGTTTTAGGATTTGTAAATTGTGTTAGGTTTTAAATATGGTTTATTGTTTGGTTTATTGGTTTGGAGGGTATTAACATGGTTTTAGCAAAAGCTTATGTTAATGTATGTTCCGGTGGGGTTTGGTTTGGTTTTACTCAGTTAGTGGGGATGTATTTAAGGTGCCTCAAATCATTCCACGTTGTCTCTGCTGCTGGAGAGGACTGAGCTACTCTTGCCGCCATTGCACTTTTGTATATCTATTTAGAATGCCAACTCCTTGAGTCCAGCCTATCATTGCTCGTGGTATCTCACTGACATCCAGCCGCTAACCAGTTCCCAACTAACAGTATAGTTCCAATGTTAGTAACTGCTTGGCCTAGATTGAGATTCGATTTTTGAACTTCTTTCCTTGCGTCCAGGATTTAGCTGAAGATCTGTCGATCCGCTTCCTGGTCAGCTGCTCTGCCTGCCTGCCCGCCAGCCTGCTGGAGATTCAAGCCCACTTCTGTCACAAGCTGCCATGTCTACCCCCTTCTATGGAACATTGGATGGATGGATGGAGTTAGGCATTGATTTACCAAACCAGGCAGATAACGAGGCAGGGTTTAAATATTGTTAAACTTTTATTATAGGGTTATGGAGGAAAAATGTAAAATGTAAAAAAATTAGGCTTTGTCCTAAATTTACAAATTTCAATCTCTAAGACCCCTTGGTTGAACTTTAAATGGTCTTAAGAGTAGGTCACAGCACAACAATGAAAAGCTAGGATTTGTAAATGTGTGGTTGCTTTAAATGTTTCCCTTTATGGCCACTGTTAGTCTCCACTACCAAAGATAAAAGTCTAGCTACTGCAGTAACTTAAAAAT